>RJWM01003285.1:12467-115372 GCA_004363535.1 Dasyprocta punctata | reverse complement strand
ATCCTTTTTTTAGTTCACCTCATAATCTGCAAAGTTATATTTGTAGTCCCATAGAAGCGTTATTGGAATTCCAGCAAGTTAGTTCCAATCTATCATCTCCAATGTAACTCGTGGTGAGAGTAAAGACACTAAGACATATTTAAAGTTATGGGCAACCAAGGGGTCCTCAGTTCATCCAAGTGAGGATATATGGACAAATAGTGAGGATATATGGAGCCCCTGATCCAAGCCCTCTCCCAGAATTTATTATCTTGTGAAGGGGAGTGGTTTAAGGACAAGTGACAGTGAGGATGGCGGAAACTTCATAAATAACTTGAGCTGGTTAGTCAGGTGGGGAGAAAAGTATCTTTGCAATATGCAGGGAGAATGATAAGCAGAAGGATCAGTCTGCATAACTCAATTAGGGTAGCATTTGAATGTGTTTAGGAGGCTGTTGCTTCAGTTTTTGATATGTAAACTTTTATGCCCTGGAGAGTCATAACCTCTTACTTTAAGGCTTATACTCAGCTGACATTCCTAGAGCTCAATGGCTCTGCCACCCTGCTGCACTCAATCCTTTACAGAAGGCACTGTGCAAGAAAATAGGAAACTGAAAGGGTTGGCTTCAAGGATTACATATTAGTACCTTAGTGACCCTTATTTTTATTGTTTAGAGCCAACTGAAGAGAGAAGAGAATAGCATAGCCTGCTCTGCACACATCAGTATATGGAAATAAAACTCAATTTAACTAATGTTGAAGTGACTGTTCTGCATTCAAGGAGAGGTACCCAGGTTGTCTTCCACAATATATGATCTACCAGTGCCCTGCTATATCTTCCTAAGCCTAGAAGAGATGAAAAGCAACCTACACAGTGAGAATATTTCTCTTGGACTGAAACAGATCACTGATTGTGAACAACACAGTACTTGCGATACCCATACTCACCATGGCAGGAGTTGCCAACCAAGGTCTTCTGTTTGTGAGTTTATTTTCCATGTGCCAGAAAACATGTATCTAATTTCAAAGGAATTTGGATCATATTCTTTAACCACCTTCACTCTATCTTTAGAGCTTTGTACAGTATACTAGAATCAAGAAACAAAGCTGTTTCGTTAATACAAAACTTTGTCCTGACGTGTATCCAATTCTCAACCAACATTAGCCTCATTCAAAGGAAGCAAATAAGACATGATTTCTAAAGTCCAATTTGAATTTCCAGATTGTACAAAACCACAAACAAGTAGGTACACGGGCCTTCTGATGCACAGAAGCTTAATGACAAGAAAGATTAGGCAAGGAAAATACATTGTATTAAAAATCAAAATGTATCATTCCAAACTGGGTTATCAATGAATGGAATTAAAGTCCTTCTTGCTGATATCCTGATTTCTATCAACAGCAAACATCATTTTTAAAGGATCAGAAAAACCTTAAAGTCTAGTTTATTTTCCAACATCAGGAAGAGACAAAAGTTAAAATGTTTGGGAATATAGAATACTTTTCTCTACCTCTTCACTCAACACCAAATAATTTTTAAGGACCCTTGATGTTCTCTCTCTTAAACTTTGACAGTTGACTCAATAATAATATTTGGCAAAGCAAAGTAAAATCACTATCATTTCCCAGAAAAAGAGAATTAGATCTATATGATAGTCGTTGCATAAAGTTATGTAAGGTTGAATTCCCAATTTTTACATATGATTTAACCACATGAGAACTAGTCAGTAATGTTACAAATAAGATGATCTTTCCATTTAAGGAGAATCACTTGTTTCCTTTTGACCAAGTATGTGGGTATGTGTATGTGTGTTTATGAGTGCATCTGTAAAGGCAATATAACATATGAAATTTTAACCTTTTATCTAGCAGTATAAAATATTTGCTATCCTTCAGTTCCAGGTAATAACTTGAAAGAAAAGGACCATGGTAGTGAAATTGGCAAAAATTGCCAAAATCAGAGTTAAACATTATTAATCTTCATGTCAGCACCCAGGAATTATAACCAGTTCCAATGTTGAGGTATGTTTCTAAAAGTAATATACAAAAGGCTCCTGACCCTACGGCCATATTTTACAGGAGCCTTCAGAAACAGGTTCAACATTGTGACAAAACACTAAGTGCTACTTGATGTGCTGCAAATAATTTTTAAATATCAAATGGTCCATTTCAATCTTAAAGTGACTACTACAACAACGTTTGAGAGAAAAACACTTGAGGGAAAAAAAGGGACCACTTGAAAATGTTCACAGATTAAATGCTACTCACTTGACAACACTTCAGGAATTAAATAAACATGCTATCACAAAGAACAACTTTAAAAGAAAATGAAACTAGAACACTCACTCATAAAAGCTCTCAATGTAGCTTTACTTCACCTTCAAAGTTTCATTTGTTTGTTTTTCCTAACAGTAGATTTAGGTTAAGAGTATGTTTGAATTTGATTCAACTTGCAATCATTCAAATGAGAAGACAGCTTCAAAGTTTGATATATACATAACATACATAGCCTCTAAAGAGACAAATACTAAAAATAACCAAAGTTGCTGTGGTAGTAACCACCAGATCTCACTCATATCCAACTCTTCCTTTCTGAACAGGGGGAAGATCATGGTCCAAGCCCCTTTTCAGGAACATAAAACCTGGTGTTTACTCATAGCATTTAAACAGAAGTGATATTCAACACTTCTTATCAGTGCTACCCCACACTCTTCCCTTCCTCAAAGATTTTGGAGCCTATGATTTCCAGATGGTAGGACTACAAGATGTCAGACCCACTAAGTCTGGAACCTCAAGTGAGCTCTAAAGACAATCCTCTTTCCACTTAACACCAGTCCCCGACATAGGCTGGATTTACAGTAGGATGTGTTAAACTACTCCAAAATTATTATAATTTTTCCTGGGTTTTCTAAAAGGTGGCCTCCTTAAAGCTAGAAAGATTTGTCTTAAGAGTTTACCACGAAATAGAAGAAACAGGTCATTGCATTCCTGCCACCTTTTCTGTACAAAATCTATTTCCTATCTCCTTTAATCCCAAATTGAACGAAGGGGAAAAATGAGAAGAGCCAAAGTCAGAGTTAACATGAAGAATTAATAAGGTCTTGGGAAGCAGAGGGGCTAAAGAACAAGTCCTCAGGAAGGATAAAGAGACTAAAGAAGCCCATTTGCTTCAATTCAGTTTGAGTAAACAAGGGGCTCTTGGGTGAACAAATGTTTTCAAATATCCTATGCATTGCAAATATAAGTTCAACCAATTCGTGGCAAAAGACTCACAAACAGACCTTACAAATATCAGGAACATAACTAAAGTGTTATGTGGGGATAACAGTACCTCTTGCATCTAGTTATTTTGAGGATAAAATTAAGTAACATATATTAGGTATTTAGCACGGTGCGTGGCACCTAGAAACACTCAATAAATTTTTGCTATTGTTATTATATTTTATTATTCTATGTTCCACAGTCCCTAATCCAGTGATTTATATACTGTAGGAATGCAATAATGGTGGCTGATCAACAGCTCTCAGGAAGAGAAGAGAACTAATAGCAGGTTTTGTGCTCTGACATGTACCAGAATGTTATACTGTCTGATATTTATTTTAAAATATTTCATTCAGCACATACTCTGTGATATGTGTGTCAATGAACAGGTGTGTCTGGGTGGGTGGATGGGTGTATTTCACAACTGGGAATAAATTCTCTAGGAGAGCTAATTAGCTTATGAAAGACTTTAATTAAAAGCAAACATTCCAAAGTCAGGTACCAAAGGTACCTTAATATTCTTTGTATTTAATGAACATCTGAAAATTGCATGATTAACATAATTGGCATGAGGAGTGATTTTTGTTTTCCTTGGTAAAGTGAATGGTGTTTGAGTGCCTAGATCACTAGGCATGCCCATACTTCCAGGAACAAGATTTAAGAGCATGTATCCAAAATAAATATGATGCCAGCTACATCTGTTGCTTTAAATTTTCTAACAGCCACATTCATAAAGTTAAAAGGTAAAAATAATTTTAACAATGTATGTCATTTAACCTACTATATCTAGAATATCATTACTTTTACATTGTATTTTACATTCTTACAGTTCAGATTGTCTTCAAACTCTAGTGCTTACTTTATATTTTCAGTACATCTCCATTGGGACTAGCCACATTTTAGGAGCTCAGTAGCCATGTATGCTGCCCTATGACTACCATATTGTTGGTACAGGTCAATGATTCTAAGAATCCCAAGCTTTAGCACTTAGAACACAGTCCTACACTTAAGACTTCCATCTCTCTTGTATTTAGATGCTTCAAGGAGGCTTTCTGTCCAGGAGTAAACACAACGTTGTCTGAACCCTGCCACAATAAATACTGTAACACTGACTTAGGGTGAAGCTTCATGATCTCAAAAGGACAGAGAGTTAGGTTTGAAGAACTCAGAGAGATTGTATGTTTGAGATGCACCACAAGGAGACCAGGTCACATGAGGCAAGAGAACCATAGACTTTCTCCATCTAACAATCAGAGGCTCTGAACTCCACAAAAGAGAAATGAGTAACTGTCAATGACCTAACTGATTGAGCGATTCACTTAGTATAAGTCTCTGGAGCCTTATTGAAAGAATTCAGAATAATTGTTGTTCAGAAAAAAAGTTCACATCAATCACTAGTCATATAAAAATTTGCTTTTTGCCATTAAAAAATGGCTGTTGAGGATAGGACTTTGTTTATCTCTTATCCTATATTCAGTTATGCCCTTAACTCTGATATCTGAAGCTATTTTGATATCTGTAGGAACCCTTTTTATGTCCAGTAACAAGAATCATTCATTCAACAAATATGAAATTATTTCATACCAGGCATTATTCTAGGTGTTAGAGATTCAGTCTTTTAAACAAGATGGTCTCTGCCTTATTTAACCATATATGTGCAAAATCAGGGGTGGGGATAGAGCAAATATGTATTATATCCATATCTTTAATAAAAATGAGTTTTAGGTAAAAGTATAATAAAAATATTGAACCTAAAACTTAAGTAAAAGCTTTATAATACTAAATTCAAATTGGTTTTATTAGGTCAGATGAAAATATTCAAGGTGAATACATAATATCTTGTTGAACCAAAAATCAAGCAAGTTACTAAAGACCAATAGAATCTTGCAATTAGCCAAGAATGATGCACATTTTCTCAAAAACTCCCTCAGGTGTTCTATGGAAAATGGGCACCAATGGACAGAAATGGAGACTGGGGACAGGTAGGAAGTTGCTGCAGTGACCAGGAGGAGACAGATGGTGGTTGCCCCACACAGGATGAAAGTGGTAGAGACAAAGAGTGGTTGTGTGAGATATATTTTGAGATGCCATCAGGAAACAACTGGAAAAACTGAGTGTTCAGGCATGTGGAGTGAAAAGAAGGAAGAACTCAAAGATAATTCCTGAAGTACTGACTGGAACAGCTCAGAAGACAGAAGAATTACTGCTCACAGCAGGAAAATCAGGCATGAGGAAAGAAAATCAGGAGTTCAGGATTAGACATCTGCAGTTTAAGGTGGCTGGGAAATACACAAAAGGAAAGGACTATTTGTTTCCTAAACTATTGATATTATAGAGGCTGGACTAGAGTCTAAGCTGGGTGCAGATGAAGAGTCCTGGAATTAATATTTCAACATAAGATGATTAGGATGTCTTCTGCACATTTATAGAATCATTCCAAGTAAGATGCACAGGTCTGAGAAGAAATTCACAAAAATGTGTAAGGGGAAGAAACGTTTACAACTGAAAATGCAGAGAAGTTTCTTTTCTAAAAGAGCTCATGGAATTCAGTTTTTTGTTATAAAGTCTCTCCCATTCTACATCATAAGTAATAAGAGATTTGGTCACTTCAACAAAGCCTGTAGCCCTTCAAGGCAGCCAGTTAATGTCAGTGAGGTATTTATCTTCCTGATGATCACTGCAGTCTGTGGAGTTCTACTGCATGGGCACAAAAAGGACTATATAATCCCACCTGTGCATGCTGGCTTCCAGCTAGCAATCGAAGGCTTATACAGTAAGCAAGGAGAAAAACCTACATTAAGTTTAAAAATATTTAAATAGCACAAGGAGAAGTAATATTGGCTGTATTATAGGGTGCTTCATAATTTATAGTATACCTTTAGTATTATGTCTGCTCATTATATACTTTCAATTCAAAAAATAGAATTCAGGGATATTTAGTACCTTAAAACCATATGCTATTCTTTTAAAACTTAAGTTACAATCACCAGCTTGTTAATAACACAGTTGAGATTTTCAGATTGTAAAGCTGCATTTGTTTTACCTACCTGTCAAAATATTATACCCAAGTCCCACATGCCACCTACTTGAAGACAACAAGGTTGGGTTAAGAGTACTTTGCATCACCTACATGGAAGAACTCATATCATATGTGGGTTAATAATACAGCCAACTTTATAAAGCCTGTTTTCATACTTAAGTTTTTGGCTACTTCTTACACTAAAATTAGGTGGTTTTAAGTGACTAGTCCAAAGTTCAATATTTAATGTTCGGTTCAGCTCCAGCAAATTTCTGAAAACACATGGGAATTGTAACTCATGTGTTAATACTTAAAGTTTTTGTTAATAAAATTTCCAACACTAACTTTACCTCATTGAACTTACCTCACTGGTTTTTATGCTCACTATAAAACGATAGCTGTCATAATATTTTTTTGAATTACTACAAAAGGAAGTAAGCAATTCCAAAGTCAATGTTATTTTGCAATATGATGATTGTTATAAATACAAAATACTTAAAACCAATTTGCAAGGCTATCCATCTTAGTACCTCCTCAGATCTAAAAGGCCCATCTTCAAAACATTAACAAGGTGATACAGACAAAAATGCCTGAATAGAGGAGGAGCCTCATTCAGAGCTACTCAGAGAAATTCAACTAAAACACAGGTACCTAGAACAAAGGGGAGGGACATACACCCTGAAACTAAAATCAATCTGATATAAGAGACTAATAGATCAAGCAAAACATAGATAAAAGACTTTTTAAAAAAATGGCCAGCCAGCCCACCCAGTTGCCAGGAGATTGCTGGATTAGGATGATTGCTTTCCAAACTTCAAATCTTAGAAGAAAAAAAAAAAGGATATACTAAAACAATGTGGCTAAATCAAGCCACACGTGACAGACTTGGGATATAAGGTCCTTTGCTCCTTCTGCCTTCCTCCAAACAGAAGACACTACACTCCACCAGTAAATTCTGCCCACACGAACTGCTCCTTCCCTGACAATTGGCCAGTTTTCTTTCATTTTTTTTCTTTTCTTTTCCTTTTCTTTTTTGTTTTCTTTCCCTCTCCTTTTGTGCACAGAGCACTAACTGGAACTGCCAGGAACTAGGTTAAAGATTACAGAGGTGTGTGGTAAATGGAAGAGGTACCCTGTGGTCAGTGAGGCACTGGGAATTAAAGAGCCTTACACCTCAGAACTGTGCAGCCGCAGGCTGTCCCCACACCTCCAGGGACAAGAGCAGAAAGGCACCCCATAGCACCTCAACCCATCTCACTGAAGAAAGTTACAGACTACAGCAGAGACCTGTGATGGTGGCATTGGAACCTGTAAAGCAACAAATGGGAAGTTAGCATAACACCTCTGAAGAGAAGTAAGAATTGGGACTGAGGAACCTTGGACTGCAACAGCAGGAACAGAGTAACAGACCATATCCCAGCACCCCATCCACCCTGCAACAAACGACCTAAGAGGATAGAAACTTCCAATGGAAGAGGAACATAGAAGGCTGAGCAAGGACCAGGAGGAGCCACCGGTGCATGGGACTGGGAACAGTCCCATCTCTGTCTGAAAATAGGACAGCAACTCGGAGAGATATGTTGCCAAGATAAACAGGGTAGGATCTTGGGACAGACACAGAACAAGAACTGCCCACACACCAAAGACATCCCTGAAGAATAAGCCTTGCCTAGAGGTCTTGATATCACTGACAAAGTTACTTACTACAAAAATCAACACAGAAAACAAAATAAAAACTTTTGAAATAGAAAACGACAAGATACAGAAGCAAAATACAACCTCAGATATTTAGCCCACCCAGAACAAGTGCAGGAGACAACAAGATGGAGGAAAATGGAAAACAAACACCGGAAATTTTTGAAATGATACCAAACTAGGTAAAGAAACAAATCCATGAGGCTATAGACAAAATCAGATCAGAAATAATCTTTCAGGTGAAAAAAGAAATGTCAACATTCATAAAGGAATTGCTTGGCAAATCTAGAGTAGACATAGATTTTTTAAAATAGATGATAGGAAAAGGATGGAAACCATAAATGATCAATATATGAAAGAAAGAGAATGCATGAAATAGATTCAAACAGATATCTAAGAAATTAAAAATTCCATTGAAAGCTGGAAAAATTGCTTGAACTAAAGACAGACTTTCAGAACTTGAAGACAGGATCACAGCTAGTGGTCACAAAAGGAAAGACCTCTTGAAAATAACAAAATATCAGGAAATAACAGTTCAACAACTGAAAGATAATATAAGAATAACTGATGTCAATGAAAAAGCAGGAGTCAACACAAATGATATAAACAAACAAACAAACAAAAAACTATTTGTAGAAGTAATCGTAGAAAATTTCCCAAGATGGGAAAAGAATCTGACACACAGATAAGTGAGACATATAGAACTCCAATTAGCCATGACCAAAATAAATCTACACCCAAACATACAATAAGATCTCAGAAATTCAGCACAAGTACAGAATATTAAAAGCTTTCAGAGAAAAGAAACAGATCACGTATAAAAGAAAGCCCATTAGAATTAAGGCAGACTTCTCAACACAAACCCTCAACTCAAGAAGAGCTTAGAGAGAAGTATTTCAAGTCCTGAAAGAAAACAACTTCTGACTCAGATTGATGAACTCAGCAAAACTATCTTTCAAAACCAAGGGAGAAATAAGAAGCTTCCATGACAAAGAACAACTGAAGAAATTCATATCCACTAAACCAACACTACAAAGGGCACTGAAAGATATTCTAGAAAGAGGTAAAAATAACCACAATTCCAAGAACAACAGAAAGAAACCACCAGGCAGGGTAAGCAGTTAAACACAGGGGAAAAGTAGGGAACTAACAGCAGGAAAATAACATGATAAAGATAAGTCAATACGTATCAGTTACAATCACCAATGTAAATGGCCAAAATTCACCAATCAAAAGAAACAGACTAGCAGAATGGATCAAGAAATAAGCTCCAACAATATGCTGCATACAGAGAACACATTTAACTCAAAAAGAAATTCATAGACAAAAAGTCAAAAGATGTAAAACAATACTACATGTAGCAGGAACCCAGAAAAAATCAGGGGGAGCATACTGGTTGATACTATGCCCCTCCAAGTCCTCATATAGTTTTGATGGGGCTGAGTCTGGCATTTGTGATTGGTTTGTTGTCTAGCACTGGGATTGGTGATATAAGTGCTGCACATGCCCAGGGGTGGAGTCCAAATACAGTGTAAGGGAGACAGGTCTTCCTCTCTCGTTTCCGTTTCCTCTCGCTCTCGCTTTCTTCCCGGTTCACACGCCTTGCTGCTTGTGGCCACCATAAATGGCCCCCCCCACCACATCATGCTGCCTTGGAGTCAACTAGGCATGGACTGCAACTCCCTAGAAACTGTAAGAAATAAACCTTTCCTTCCCTAATTTTGGGCATCAGGTACTCTGTCTTGGCAACCAGTAAAAAGTAACCAAGACAGGTAGCTATTCTGTTTGCAGACACTGTGAACTTTGAACAAAGAAAATGGACAGAGTCCTAGATATGCATGAACCACCAAAGCTAAATCAAGAAGATATAAAAATTCTGAATAACCCAATATCAGTCAATGAAATTGAAAATATAATTAAAAATTACCAACAAAGAAAAGTCCAGGTCCTCATGGAGTCACAGCTGAGTTCTACAAGAAATTTAGAGAAGATTTAATACCAATACTCCTCAAAATCTTTAATGAAACTGAAAGAGAAGCAATTCTTCCTGACTCATTCCTAGAGGGAAGTATTACACTGATACAAAAACCATAAAAAGACTCAGTGAGAAAGAAAGAACTACAGGTCAATTTCCCTAATGAACATAGATGCAAAAATTCCTCTATAAGATACTAGCAAACAGAAAACTGTCAAGAATATTATATATCATAACCAAGTGGGATTCATCCCAGGAATACAGGAATGGTTTTACATACACAGATTAATAAATGTAATACACCACAGCAACAAAGCCAAAGACAAAAATCATATAATCATCTCAAAACATGCAGAAAAAGCATTTGATAAAGTCCAACACTCATACATGGTAAAAATCTTAGAGAAAATTGGAATAGATGGCCTTTATCTCAATCTGATAGAAGCCATCTATGAGAAACCAATAGCCAACATCATACTAAGTGGACAAAGACTGAAAGCTTTCACTCTAAAATTAGGAACAAGACAAGGATGCTCACTATCATCACTCCTACTCAATACAATTCTGGAAACACTAGCCAGAGCAATTAGACAAAAGAGAAAAATAAAAGGAACGGAGATAGAAAAGTAAGAAGTTAAATTATCATTATTTACAGATGACATGATACTCTACATAGAAGACCCCAAACACTCCACTAAAAGACTTCTAGATTTAATAACCAAATTTAGTGGCATAGCTGGATACAAAGTCAACACTCAAAAGTCAATAGCATTCTTTACACAACAAACTCACTGAGAGAAATTCAGGAAATCACACCCTTCACAATAGCATCCAAACAAATGCAACACTTAGGAGTCAATCTAACAGAGGAAGTAAAGGATCTATATATTGAAAATCACAGTACTCTGAAAAAGGAGATCAAGGTTGTCAAAAAATGGAAGGATATCCCTTACCCATGGATAAGGAGAACCAACATAGTAAAACTGGCCATAATCTCAAAATTGGTATACAGAGTTGATGAAACTGAAAGGATATTCCCAATCAAAATACCATTAGCATACTTCACAGAACTAGAGAAAATACTTGCATAATAAATCTGGAACCAGAAGAGACCTAGAATAGTAAAGGCAGTCCTGGGCAACAAAGGCAAGGCAGGAGGCATCACAATCCCTGACTTGAAATTATACTACAAAGCTTCTGTGATAAAAATCATCACTGTACTGGCAAATAAAACAGACCTCAGAATGAATGGAACAGATTAGAAGAGGCATGCACAACCAGAAAAACACTCAGCCACCTTATCTTTGACAAAGGGGCTAAACATGTTCACTGGAAGAAAGATAACCTCTTTAATAAATGGTGCTGGAAAAACTGGCTCTCTACTTGATCAAGACTAAAACAAAACCCAAGTCTTATCAGCATGCACTAAAATAAAGTAAAAATGGATCAAAGATCTAAACATTAAAACAGAAACACTAAATCTACTGGAAAAGAAAGTAGGCAGAAATCTTGAAGACATAGTTATAAGGTAGAGAGTTCATGAAAAAAAAATCCAGACTGCATAGGGATTACTTCAAAGAATCAACAACTGGGACCCTCATTTTATTAAAAAGCTTTTGCACATCAAAATATACCATCAACAGAGTGGAAAAGACAACCCACAGAGTGGGGAAAAATTTCCAATTGTCTAGATATGACTTCTATCTAGAACATAAAAAGAAGTAAAAAAAAATCAGGTCCCCCAGATTCAAAGACCCAAACCAAAAATGGGCATTTGAGATGAATACACACTTCCCAGATAAAGAAATGCAAATGGCAAATAAATATATGAAAAAAATGCTCAGCATCACTAGTTATTCAAGAGATGCAAACTAAAACAACACAGAGATTCCATCTCACCCCAGAAGGAATGATTCTCATCAAGAAATCAACCAATAACAACTACTGGAGGGGCTGTGAGGATAAGGAACCCTTCTCCACTGTTAGTGGGAGTGCAGACTGGTACAACCAGTGTGGAAATGAGTGTGGAGATTCCTCAAAAAACTAGGAGTGGAAGTCCCATTCAACCCAGCTGTTCCCCTTCTGAGTATCTTCCCAGGAGAACTAAAAACATTATACCACAGCAATATATTTGCACCCATGTTTATAGCAGCACAATTTGTAATAACTAAATCTCAGAAACAACCCAAATGCCCATCAACCAAGGAATGGATAAAAAAGATGTGATACTTTTATACACTGGAGTACTACTCAACCACAAAGAAGACATGCTTGAGACTTATACAGATAAATGGGTACCACCTGAGACCATACTCATGAATGAAATAAATCAGACTCACATGTGTAAATATCGTATTATCTCACAGATGTTGCAAAACAGGAAGAAATTGTTTGAAAGAAAGAAAGGAACTGGGATGGATGAAAGGAGACAGGATAGTAGGGAAAGGGGAAAAATGCAAATCAGTTACACTATTAGTATCACTTCATTCATTAAAAAGGAATGTTTGAGCTAATATCGATTGGAGAAATTTTTATGCCCATATTTGTACCCTGAGCAACTACTTTAAAGATAACAACATGTGATGTATTAACTATTGTTATTCTCCTATTATTTTGTTATGAAATTTTGTTTTACCTTTTTCCATTAAAAAAGCATTAACAAGAAAAATAAGCTTAAGAAAATAGCACGTAGCATTCATATTGCAGTTTCCCTTTAAGAAAGCTACATTTAAACATGAAACTGTGATTTAACATGGAATTTTAAAATATCAATCTTATTTAACTATGCCATCAAACTTCCAAACTGTAAATGAAGCCCCAAAAATTTAAACAACTGATAATTTAGTGTTAAGATTAAATAATAATTTTGTGATCTCAAGATCAATGATTTTTAATAAATATTTAACATATATGCAGGTATTTCAGAAATATTTATAAATGGCTAATCAATTAGGGGCCCATATTTTGGGGCTATATTCTTCAAATATTCCTAGAGAATGGGAATCTATGTTCAGAAATTCATCAGTTTGCTGAAAGAATTTTAAAAATATTTTTCTCTTCTCCATATTGTCTTTTTCTTATCAGATGATGATCTCAAAAATTAAAAATGAACCTATTCTAGAACATGTAAGTCACTCTTTATAATCAAATATTGCTGAGTTTCAATACAGACTGTCCTCCACTTAATGATTCAACTCAAATACATTTTTTTTTACCATTTAATGGCATGAAAGTGACATGCATGCAGTAATTCATATCTTTCTTTGTATCTTTGTAGTTATTAAGTTAATATATGTAATAACCATTGCAAAATGTAATACTGGTTGTCTATGAGGTTCTCCTCACAGGGATAATGTGAAAGATTTGTAATTTAAAGTTGCATCTTTTGGTTCAAAACCCACTCTACCTACCCAAGACTAGGTTCATTTCTGGCTCAGGTGGCATCTGGGTTGGGATAATGGCAAAGTTGCTTGTTTGCCATTTAATAAGCAAATAAATATGAGATTATTAAACGCCTACTTGATACTCAGTTACACAAATGGCAAAAATAAGGATTATATGTTTGCCATAAACTATTTCTTTTATAAAGAAACAAAATTTTGCTTGATGGCCTCAAACATTACCTACTCTAAATTTCAATCTGGAAGCAAGAGATGAGTGATCCAGATACTAAAACACATTTTAAAGTTTTGACAATTAAAACAGTTGAGCAGGGATGCAGGAAAAAAAAAAAAAGAAGTGCTAGTGAGTCCACGAAGAAAAATTAAGAAGTCAGGCTGGAAACATATCTCAGCAGCATAAGCACCTGCCTGGTGAGCTCAAGGTCCTGAGTTCAATTCCTGGTGCAAAAAAAATTAAGAAGTTCAAAACAAATTCATAAGTATATAAAAATTTAGTATAATTAAGGTCAGATATAGATACAGTAGGGAAAATATTGATTTTTCCATTAATAATTGCTCAAAACTATTCAATTAAAAATTTAAAAATTAAGTCTTAAAAAAAAACCTTACGATAAAAATAAGTTCCTAAGAGAACTAAGAGTTAGATGTAAAGACTGAAACCATAAAAGTGCTAAAAGAAATACGGCAGCCTTTCTTTATATTCTTGGGGGTGTAGAAGACCCTTTAAGCAATCAAAAAGCCTAGCTACCATAAAACAAAAGCAAGTAAGATGAAATACAAATTTTAAATACTTTTGTGAAAAAAAATACAAATGGTAAATTGCAGGGATTTTTGTGAAAGCTAAATGTAGAACGCAGTGTCTGTTCCAGTACCTATACATGTTTGTAATTGGTGATAAGAAAAAGAAATGTTTGCTTGTGTGTTTATACATTATTTCTGGAAAGTCACTTAAGCAAATAAATAAGAGTTTATTAAATGCCTACTTCATGCTCAGTTACACAAATGGCAAAAACAAGGATTACAGGAACATATTAGTCAATTTTCTTCATAAACGAAGGAATACCACCCAACCAACTGCTATGGGGACCTCGTGAGTAAGATAAATCCAGCCAGCTCGAGCTCCCAGGACATCATTTGGCCATCTACATTTCCCATTTACCCCTCTTCAGGAAAAAAAGCTACAAATGAAGGGAAAAGCAAGAACACAGTCTGCCCAGGAAAATTATTTATGATGAGTCATAAAGCTATTGTTACACTGTTGGAAAGCAGAAAAGGAAACTAAAATTAAACTCAAATTCAAATCCTAACCTTGCACTTATCCACCACACTCCACAAAAAGACAAAATCTCTTTAACCTCCAGTTTCCTCATCCATAAAATGAGGATAATAGTATAGATAACACAGGATTCATTAAAATAAAATTTACAAGGGGTTTTATTATAATATATAAAAGAACTAATTAGAAACAGACAATGAACCTGGCTGCTGTTTAAAAGTGAATAGTAATGTGATTTATGATTACTGTGGTACATTATATATCTCATTATCCACATATGGTTAGTAAATTCAATCACCATAGTATAATATTCTAGCAGTTATCAGTAAAAGCCAATCACATTGACAACAGCTATGATAACATTTGCTAACACTTGTGAAGGAGTTTCGTGAGGCCCATCAGCATTCTGAAACACATAGCTACTGTGCTCCAGCAGCACAGCTTCTATGTGACAAAGCTCAGACTTGACTACATGTCTGTCACTCTCCAAAGGGTCCACTTGCAACATCACATGGGAGGAAAGCATGAGATACTCCAATAGGATGAATGACAACCTCAGGAATGAAAAGGAATGTGCCATGAAACAGAAAAAGGATGAAGGTGCTGAAATTACATGTGTGTTATCCTTTCAAATAGGTCGATAGTAGGCAGACAGTCAGAGAGACAGATAGAGACAAGGAAAGTGTTATTGACATGTGAAAACACCAAAGCTTTGAGATGGCTCTGGGCTATAATATTACAACAGAGAGAGAGAGAGAGAGAGGGAGAAAGAGAGAAGACAGAGAGACAGAGAGAGACAAAAAGAGACAGAGACAGACAGGAGATACAGAGAAAGAGACAGAGACACCAAGAGACAGAGACAGAGACCAATGTTTATTATATATTTATGTATTTTACATACTTACATAGATATGTCCACTAGTGTTTGTTTCCCTATCTAGATAGATAGGGCAGCAAATAGGGGCTCGATTCATGATCTAGTCTAAAGTGCCCCAAACAAAACGCCATCAAGTAGAAAATGCTGCAAAAGATACAGTTTCCTCTACTTTTTTTGTATGAATATATTTCTGTTTGTGTTGGGGGGTGGATACTGGAGACCCAACAAAGGGGCACCCTATTACTAAGCTACATTCCCAATTTTTTTTAATTAAAAAAATTTATTAGTACATGTTTGTAGCACATAATGATTGTATTCATTGTAGAGATGATTATATGTACATAGCACATCTTAATTCTTTTTAGTTTCCAAATCTCACTAAATTGCCCAGGCTGGGACTGAATTTGCAATCTACTTGCCTCGGCCTCCCCACTGCAGGAATTGTAAGCATGTTCCTCTACATATTCTTATATGCTGTGGCATTTCAACTTCAGCTAGATATTTTGTACTAAAATAGTTTTCACAGTTGGCTTTTTAAAATAATGGAAACATCTCTCCTTATCCTCAGGTTTTCAAGAATAACTTTTACACACAGAAATAACTGAAGGAAAGAAAGGTTCACAGCTAAGGGTCCATTGTAACATCCCAATAAGGTGCATATTGAATTTAGAAACAGCCTTTCACGTTTAAGCCAAGTTGGGACTTCAAATCACTGACTTTTAGTGACTCTGAATGGGCAATGACACCAAGCTGCAAATTTGCCTTGACCAGATCAAGTGCTTGTTTCTCTGCTGGAACTTGTTACAGTCTCTTCCAACTTGGCAATAGTTTCTTACTAAAGAACAGACAAAAAGGAAAAGGAAAAGGAAAGGAAAACTGAGCTCCACAACTAAAAAAGACAAACAGTACTATAAAAACCAATTAAGCCAAAAACAAGATCTTTTGTGACACTTAAAAATTACAGTCAAGCTACTTACAATCTTTTTTTTTTTTTCCCTCTTGAAGGGAAAACAACAGCTATCCCTTTCTGGGGTTACCAACATTGCTTCTGAAAATACTTAGCATGGTCATAATGTTATTATGGTAAAAAACATTTTGATATCAAAAATGTTTCATGCTGAAAAATATTCATATTCATATTCTGCCTGTCTGTCTGTCTCTCCCTTTTCCCTAAGTGCTGACTTAATATTCTATTGTATTACCTTTGTAACAGTTGTTTACTTAAAAATCTACAATTTTATCAAAGAAATCACAACCAAGCTGTACAAAGTGTAGACACTGGTAATGGGGAGATCTACCTGTCCTCATATCCGTAATATAAGAAGTGATCAACTCTGACATTCTGTGATTTTATGATTACACTTTGTTAGTTCATTTTCTACAATACTATGACCAGTTAAACCACTCACAAGCTAAAGGACTGTTGTTTCTGAGCAGTCTGATCCCCATCAGTAAACCTGCTCATTAGACGTTTACCCAATTAAACAGTAATCATTTTTAGGGCTACCTAAAGGTGGACACAAACAGCACTCTGCAGCACGTTTAGCTACTAAACAGTATCTTAGAAAAACCCTAAAATCCACAGTCCTAACCTTAACAATTACCAGTTTTACAGAAAAAAATGTGATGACAGCACCATATCTAGCTGAAACACAAGAAATACCCAGAAATGAGAGTAGCAATCTAAAGGAAATACTGTCAGAGCCCAAACAGGGAACTATGTCTAGAAACTACAACCTTCCAGTGATGAATAAACCAAATGCAACAAGCTGAGTCTGCCACTGTGTTGTGTGTCAAATGCAATAAGCTTACACAAAGACAAGAGGAGTAAGGATGCTATGAAGGAAGACATATTGCCAGACTCCTTTATCTCCATTTAGGAAGCAGAATTTGAGTCATTTAAGAGTGGTCCTAATATCTACTATAGGTTTTAAAGAAGAGTATAAATGAGGAAGAACTTTCCTACTGTAGGTTTTAAAGTAGAGTGTACATGGGAAAGAACTTTTCTTTCCTCCTGAGATGCTTCTCACCAGACATCTTGGATCCTACTGGGAAGCACACAACCAACCAGAAGTATGGATAATCACCTCCACTGCATCCACAAAACATTCTTGATGAGGAACACATTTTTATTGAGTAAAATATATTTGTGTAGCATTTCCTCTAAGCTTGAATTCCTTGGCCTCTTACTGAAAACTTTCAAGGATACTGTCTGTCCATGCCTCTTAGAAAGTCATCAGTATTTATCATCTCAGGAGTTCTCTCTGCCTCACAAGCCCACTCCAGTCAATTATGAGCTGCTTCAGAGAGTCTGTGTTAGGAAGGACACTGAAGCTACATTCCAACTTGATAAAAAGGTTGGTAATATGAAGCAGCAATGTCTTCTAGACATACAAATTTGGAGAGCAACAGTAGGCCTATGTTGAATTCCTAGATCTAGAACACTCTACCCTGAATCTTCACATGTACATGTAAAGCTGGCTTTCTGGTCTTACAGTAGGTTTTTCTTATGCATTCTCCAATCTTGAAAAATCTAATTGATATCTGTCATAGATTTAATAGTAGACCACCAAAAGATGTACCCATTTTCTAGAACCTGTGATTGTGACCTCATTTGAAAAAGGTCTTTCCAGATGTAATTAAATCAAATGTCTCAAAATGAGATGGTCCTATTTTATGAGTGTTTCCTAAATCCAATAAACATCCCTTTAAAGACACACTGAACAGGGAGGGACACAGAGAAGTTCATGCAAAAATGAAGGAAGGGATTGAAATTATGTAACCCAAGTCAAGGAACACTTGGAGCCACCAGGAACTGGAGGAGGCTACAAGGATTCTCTCTTGAAGCCTCCAGAGGTAACAATGTGCTGCCAACAACTTAATTTCTGATTACTGGCACCAATATCAGATGATAAATTTCTATTGTTTTAAGCTACCCAGTTTGTGGTAATTTGTTATGGCAGCTTTGGAAAATGAAAATATCCCCTTTCATCCAACCATTCACCACCAACAACTAATGTTTGTTATTTTTAATTCTTGCCTTCTGATAGTCTTTTAGAAGGAGTAACAGATAAACCAGCAACTATGAAACTTAAGTGCAGGACTTGCCCGTCAAAATGCCAAAACATCCTCGAGTAAATACGTAATGTGTGGCCAGAACTGAGAGGCTTAAATTGAAAGTGTCTCCTTGCATGGGCAAGGAGAACACAGAGGAAGTCACCTAAATTGGGCCAAATGGAGAGGTGCCAGATCCTAAAACCATAAGCACATTCATGAATTCTCTTGGCATTTTTTTCTAAAAAGGGAATCTATAGGAAATATCATTCTTGAAGAAATAAAAGATATATGACGGTTTCTTTCCCTACCTGAGTCATACTCAAGAACTCAACACATCCTTTCTGTTCCTGATCCTGGATCTTGCTATTTCACACTACTAGCCATGTTTCTAGCCATGTCAACACGCAACACTCATTGCTATGTACAATCTCAGCAGCCCTAGTTTTCCCAGCAGAAACTAGTCAGGTAAGATATCCCATTGGGAGAGAAAGGTTATAGGGTTTTGGAAGGGGAATATTCCACTCTAAAATGAATTTGGGAAATGCTCTTTCAGGAATTGGCAAAACGATCTCAAAGTCCAGTTCAGTTTTGGTTAATCAACATTTTCAAACTTACTTAACTCCAATATTCTCTCTTATAGCATTCCACTGACATCCTAAAGAACATACAGTATAGAAAATACTGTACTAGGATAATGTTATATTTTCAAATGTAAGATTAATATATTACATTTAGTAGGCCCTCAATTAGCATTGTTTGCCCAGTTCTGAAATGTTCCCTTTTTGCTGCCCAGAACCCAACATAGTTACTAGAAAACGTGTACCTTAACAATTGCCCTCTGGTGACCAATGCTCAAGCACAGACTAAGGTCCAAATCCATGAAAGGCTGGGAATAAAACATGTGGTAGACAACATTCCAAACCTCTGAAGTTGAAGTGACCACATTTTTCACGAATCATTTAATTGTGTTTAACAAAAAGGTCTACAATATTACAAGTGTGTTAGAGCAACCTCATTGAAAGAAAAGATTTCTTTTTGGCTGCTAACAATTCTAAGTACTGTTTATACACAGAGGTAACATATCCTATAAAATTCATTTTGATTTTTGCCTTCCTGGGCATTGAACCCAGGGCCTTCACACTGACCTACATTTCTAGCCCTTTTCAATGACTGACTGACCGACTGAGAAAGGTCTTGTTAAGTTGCTAAAATCATCCAACTGGGACTTGAATTTGCAATCATTCTGCCTCAGCTTCCCAAGCACTGGAATTACAGACTGTGCCACCATGCTAGGCTAAAATTCAGATTTTTTCCAATGCCAAGTTTCCACTGCCAATCTTCAGAAAAATCCATGTAAACTGGGGGAAGCGGGTAGTGAATTTTCTTAATTATCTTCCCTCAGAAGATCTGGGCTACAGTGTTTCTATGCTAATCCTTTCTATAGATTCCTTTTTTCTTTTGGTACTGAGGATCGAACTCATGACCTCACACTTGCCAGGCAGGCACTTATGCCTCTAAGCTACATCCCCAGACTCCTATAGATTCTTTATCCTTACTATTATTTTTATAAAAGTTAGGTTATGATCTATTTAAACTCATACCATGGTTTAGTAAAAACGATAAAAATAATCTGTTGGTTATCTGGGGGCTACACATGCTATATAATTATTCAGAAGATAAAATTCCAAGGAAAGGCACCAAGAAACCCATTCTTATACCTCTGACAACTGTTCCCAACACAGAAATTTGAGAAATAATCAAATTAAGGAGTGGGAGGAAGATTCTTCGATTTTTCTCTTCTTGCTACAATTCTGAATACAAAGTTGTTTTCCAGACAAAGATGAATGAAATACTCTTGATAATCTCTGAAGATTGTGAAAATAAAGATCCATTTCACTGAATGGGATGATGCCTCTCCTGAAAAGCAACCATGTTCTCAATGTGACCAGGGCTGAGAGGGAAGAATCTGTTCTCTGTCTGTACTGTGAGCATGAGGTCTCCAGCCTGCAACTCCCCAATTCCTATCATACACCAGTAAAACAGACACCACAAGAGCTATTTCTGCCACTGAAGACAAGGAATGCACAAGTTGGACAATAACAATAATAAGTAGTAAATGAGATTATTCCCATTATCCATATGAATTCCTTCGCTACTCTTGTAACATTTTTCAAGGGGTTTCATTATAGTCCCTCTTTATGACAGTAATAATAATGTAATAATAATAAATCCTATTACTATTTATTGAATGCCTTAAGAACATCATGCCAGTCCAAGCGCATTGTTGATGGTAAGAAAATATCTCCTCTCCTGTTTTCAGAGAAGAGAGCGTCAAGAAAGTGGAGGACTTAACCCTGAAACCTCAATAAAAGTCAGAAGTTAGCCTCAAGTGCCCATCAGAATAGCCTGGAAACTAGGGACCTTAAAAACATTATAAATGGACAAATGAGTTCCTTCCAACAAATTAGTTTTCCTGTCTTTCAACCAAGGTCCACAGAAGCCATCAGAATTTGGTATCCAGGAACACAGAGGAGGAAGGCATTCAATAGAGAAGAAACTATACTAAGTTGGAAATCCTCCACCCAAGAAAAGGAAATCGGTTTGCTCTAAGCCTCACAGGAAAACATCAAGGGGTTGGTCCTCAGACCTGTGTAGCAGATGAAAGCAATACGTATCTTAGTCCAGAGTGTCAGACATTCCCTTATTCCCTGCAACTGGCATTGGGAGCATAAAATGAATTTTGATTCGGCTTCCTTTGAGACTTAAACTCTCAATCCAGGAAAACAGGGCATTTTCAACAATAGTTGTTACCAGATCCTTGTCACCTGGATGTTCTTACACTCATATTTTATTCATCTATTTAGCGGCTAACCTTTCCCTCCCTTTACCTCCTGAGAAAGACTAAACCTAAACACTGCAGTGGCAAATTAAATGGTAATAGAGGTCAGGCCAGGGAAACCACGGAGTAACCTGGGCTGCTGGGGTCTAGGTGGCCTTGGAGTACAACTCCCACCCAAGCAGCAGCCAGTCACTCCTCAGCCCCTACCCAAAGTCGCCAAAAGGAAACCCAAGAATTTGCAAGAGCTTCACTTTGCTGAAGAAATACTAGAAATCTATATTACTATGTGAAATGTCAGGACTTTTTCATTTCTTCTAGTTTCTTTTGGTTTCTTCAAGAAAAGAAAGCATACAGTATGAGTCTAGAAAACTAATTATGCAGATTGGATACAATGTGTGAGTTTTCAGCTCCATCTTCTGCTAAACATAGCGGAGTTTAAAATGACAAGTACACTGGGATCATTCCATTTAAAAGAGTATCACTTTAAAAGCATGATGCTAAGTGAAAGAAGGCAAAAATAAGAATATCAAAACATCTGTTAATAGCCCTAATAATTGATAAGAAAAGGTTTACCTTAAATTTATAATACAAAAAAGGTCCTTTTTATTGATATTTTGATATTTTAAACTTCTAAAGCATAGACAAAGAATTAAATTGAATTTACTCTTGAAGAAATTCATGTGAAGGACTTAACCCACAATCTCAAAACCTTGAACTATGTTATTGAGAAGTTCTCTTCTTGCTGGAGGATTTTAATTGAAACCCTGTCTATTAATTTTTAAGATGTATGCTATTCATCAAAATGGCACATTAATACTACTGCAAAAATTTATTTGACAACCTTTTTCTAGTCAGCACTAATCAAGTACCATGGCCTATGCTGATCTCTGAGGAAATAAGCAGTGGTAATTGAGATAGTCCTATCTTTATCACTAGATTAATGTCCTAGCAGGATAAACAGACAATTAAATAAGCAAACCCAATAAAACTTGGTTATATGCTATTCTAGGGGAGGTAGTGGGTGCTATGAGGTCAACTAAATTCATCTAGGATGAATTAGGGAGAGTTACCTGAAGAAGATGATATTGAGGCTGAGACCAAAGGGGAAGAGGTCAAGAACAGGGAGAGGCTAATTTGAGACAGAAAATCTTAAACCTAGAGGCAGGAAATTGCATGACTGGTTAAAGAACCTGTCTGAAATGACTTGATATGCTTGCAGGATTCAACTTACAGGGTGTGATGGGGGGGTACTGAAGGGATGAAAAAGATGAATTGAGACATACAGATTCTGAGTTTTCTTTTTCCTGAGGCAATGGGAAAAGGCCTGATCAGATGTGCCCTTGAAAATAGCATTCAGTAAGGAGGTACTTGGGGCCAAAAGAATTACGGTGTACACAGACACAACCTCCCCTCCTCTTACAAAAGGAATAAACTTGCACTTGAGGTAATTCCAAAGCTCTCTTTTATTGATGGCTAGAAAGATGAGAGATAAGATGGATAGACAGATAGACAGATAGGTAGATTGCTTTCCATTGACATCATTTCCATTTGCTTAAGTCTCTGCAGAAAAATAATTTAAGCCACTCAGTAGTTATTGCTATCCATTGAGTGGCTGAATAACGGATGCTGCAGACGTTTTCAGTAGGGACCTCCTGAGCCAGTAGACCAGTCTGCAATTGTAGGTTGAGTAGCACTGAAGTGTGCCTAGGGAAATCTGTTCATCCAGAAATTCATCCTTTTCCCCAGCTTTTTCAGCAGCAGGATGCACCTTCATTTTCAGTGTCTCTAAGATCTCTGTAAAGATCAGGCATAACTTCTTATGGGTCTTCATAGGAGATGACCCCAGGCATGCACAGAACTTCCCAGACCAGCATTTACATCAGATGTATTAAATGAACTCTCTTGTTGCACAAAATGACAGTGTCCATATAGTGCAGAAGACAAACCGTTATGCAAAGCAATGGCAAGCAGTGAATATGAAACACCTAGGTAAAGGGGATCAGTAAGCACAAGAAGACAGTTACTGGATGGCTGTCTGGGTCTGGTAAGGGAAGGGCCAGCAAGAGGAGTGCTCCAGCAAGGCAGCAAACCTTAGCACAACCCAGTGGCCAGTATTTCTGGATGATATGACCCTGATACCAGCAGAGTTTTCAATGGCATAAGAAGCAAGTAGAAACTTCTTCCAAACCCTCTTTATATTCACGATGTCTTGACATGCCATCACTTTTCCTTTTGTAGATAAACTCTTCCATCTGGAAATCAAATTTGGTGCCACATAAAGTGGATTCTTGTAACAGGACTTTGAGAACCTTTTCTTCCTTCACCTTTAGAACATTAAGGCTTTTAAATACTGAAAGTGTCCCTTTACATTTCAGTGAGAATCCAGAACAATACCTTATGGACCTCTCTCTGGGCAGTACAGAAAACAAGATATTTCTGATTATCAAAATTGGGAAGAAGGGGAATGAAAAGGTCGTCTACTGGGTTGAATCCAAGGAAGTCCTATCAACAAACAGTTATCCAACACAGTTATCTCACAATTGAGAAATTCTGTAATAACCTAAAACAAACTTTAAAAAGTAAATCTCTACATAGATTTTTTAAAGGAGTTGGAAGGAGAGAGGAGAAAAGAGAGAGAGAGAGAGAGAGAGGAGAAAGTGTACATGCGCAAGAGACCGAGCCACCAAATACAAGACCTTGTCATAAACTTAGGTTTGCAACAATTTAGATGAGGTGAGAAGACACAGAATAGCCAAGTTTTAAGGACGAAAGCTGATGGAAGGAAAGAATGGCTGCAGGGAAGCTCAGTTACATTCCTAGGTCAGTATCAACCCACTGTAGAAAACCAAGAAGCATTTGTCAAATGGATGAATCAATGAATTGATAAACCGATGAATTAAATCAGATCCCCTTAATGAGTCAAAGCAAAGAAATCATGTCAGAATTCAAACCATCTTTGTCACCAAGCTGCTGATAAAACTGAACACTCCTATGTCAATGTCTTAAAATGTAAGATCTTTATGACCTTATGATGTGTTCACCAAACCTAAATTATTGCATCATAAATTTTGACCAGTTTCAATTGATTCTGCCTAAAAGCTTCTTTTAAAACACTGGAGGCCAAACCCCAAAAGTCTTGCAAATATCCCACCTCTGATTTTACTTCTAAGACACTGCTACGGTTTTGTCAAAGTTGTGTGCTCCTTCACTGGGATAAAACGTAATTAATTTAGCTGGTGATATTTTGGGGGGATCAATAAATGAAATTACTTTTCAATTACTTCATTTATTGGGCTGCATGATTCTGAAAATGACAGGAATGAGTTACATAGAACGCTTGAATGTTTTTGCACACATATTAGGAACTCTCTACGATTGAACTAAAGCTAAATTATCCAGCTGTGTCATGTGTTAAAACATTCCCACAGAACTTCATCCATTTATTTTGTAAGGAACAAACAACACAAGACAGAAACCACTCAACAGGCTTTTGTACAAGCAACAAGGCATACAGTTTAATACCTGGATGTAGGCAGATAGAGGGTGATAAGGCCGTCTGTGGGGAACAAAGAGAAATGGGCTTTTTTATAGGAACTGGAGGACAGGAAGATGTTAGTAAATACCAGTTGTCAAAATTCTCTGGCTGTCTTGCAGTTCCCTGGGCAAAGTCCTTGTGATACTGGTGTAAATTTTTGGATGTCTCCAGATGTCTAGGGACCTACAAGATTCCTTACCCTATTTTATTTCTTTTACAACATTCTGTATTTGCCAAGGACTTGGCGCTGAGCCGAATCTCCGCTGAGAACAATGCCTCCACTAGCAAACAGATTGGGTGCTTGGAGTCACATCCAATTTGAGCCTTATATATTCAAAAATATTCATAGGCACTTACTGTATCTTACGTACTTCCCTTTTCCCAGCATCACTGAACAAAATAATTTTATATTGAGAGAAGCAAAAAAGGAAAGATAAAGATAGTAAATGGTAAAATAAATAATTATATAAAAATGTCATAGAGGTAGGGAAAAGTGAATCCTGCAGTTGACGGGGGCTATAATCTTAGACAGGGTCTCCAGAGTAGACTTCACTGAGAAGGTGACATGTAAGCAAGGATGTGAAGGAAGCAAGAGAGTTAGCAATGTTGCAAGCGGGAGGAAAAACGTAGAGAGGACAGCCAGCATGAGGAACCAAAGATAAGCACATGCCTAGCATGTTGAAACAATAGCCAGGAGGCCAAAGGATGGAGTGAGTGAGAGGACAAGGGCTAGGAAAAAGGCCATAAGGTAATAGAGCAAGCAAAGAAATGAAAAGAGGTCACATAGGCCTAAACTGATGTCACTGTGAACACTGTGACTGAAATGGCAAGCCATGAAGAGTCTTTGAGCAAATGAGAGAATACAATAAGACTACATTTACAAGTTAATCAGTTTCTGAAAGACAGGCAGTGGGACAAATAGGGAGACCAGTTAGAAGGCTACACATATAATCTAGACAAGAGTTGTCGGTCCATGCAGTCTTGAGGGAGGATGATGAATAGTGCAATCATTCCAGGAAGAGCCAAGAGGACATCCTCACAGGTGTGATGGGGGAAAGAGATGGAAGCTTGGCAGGCATTTAAAATAACTGCTGGACTCTTGACGCAATCATGGTTAATCAGACATGAGCAGATCTTATTCTTAAAATACCTCAAAATCAGAAAAGAAGACATGATTTAAGGTTAGCAAGTGATTTTAGAAATAATGCTACAATTTAAAATTTATATTTCTGACATAGAAAGACAGTAACAAAGTATCTTATTCACTGAATAAGAAAATTTTTAAGGTTTTTTGTTTTTGTTTTTGTTTTATGAAGGCCCAGGTTATACATTAAGTCTTACTATAATCTGTGAGGATCCAACTTCTTTTGAGAGTAGGATCCCTTTTGTACTCCTACAGAAGGACCTGTTTGCTAGGCATAAAATTCATCAAGAGCAACACAGCCAAACTCAGTCTGGAGACAGCTCCAGAGACAGAGAATTAAATTAGCCCAACAGGAAGAGGAAAAAAAAAGGCATGTTTGCCTGTAATCAGAATGATCAGCATATGTACCAGATCTCCCCTTGCAGAACTGGGAAGGGACCAAAATTAATGTTTACCACTGACAAATCAATAAGTGTACTTATTCTCCATTTCCTCTGTCCTTGTCCCCCTAGAGGGGTGGAACCTTTTATGTGAGGTATTTCTGGAACTCTCCTGAACTTTGTGGGTAAGGAAAAATGGAGGAAATATAAAATAGCCCCAAAGATTAGGTCCATTTTTTGTTTGTTTGTTTGTTTGTTTGTTTTGTCTATTTTTAATGTTGAAATTGCAAAGAGGAAAGCGAGAAAGGTGTCTGATGTCAGACAGCACCCAGGAGGGAATAGCAGCAGCTCTAGGGTATTCTTTGGAAGGGAGAAAAGAGTTTCTATTGTTATAAACTACATTAGTGAGTATTTGTGTGCTAACTATTAAACCATGACAAACTAAGCAAAAAAGAGTATTTAGTGGTTTGACTCTTTGGGATATATAGGTGAAGATTCCTTTTTAATAATTTTGGATGGCAAAATTGTTTCACTGACTGTGACTTAATCAGTGGTCCACTTAGAGGTGAGCAGGTGATTAAGCCTAGCCAAACACGGTACTTCTTAGGATGCCCAGTGCACCTAAAAGAGAGACATATTACTCTGTTGGAGCTATGTGAGTGGGAAGATGTGATTCTAGGCCTGCTGATGAACATAACTTCTTCCAAGATATAACTTTAGAAGGTACAAAGAAAACAAAAAGATGAAATGAAAAATGAAAGTGGTGCTGTGTTTGAGCTCCTAGATCCAGTTATGCTAGAAGTCAATACAAGTCTGAAATTCCCAATCACATATATCATCAAACCTTTTTTTTTCTTTTCTTTTCTTTTGTTGTTGTTGTTGTCGATGTTGGTTTTTTTGCTTGAACTTACTTTTTTTAAGATAAAAAAACAAAAGCTTAAACTTATTTTAAATGTTCCAGTTACTTACTAGCAGGAGACACTAATAAATAGAAAGGTCAGTTCCTCAAACTTCCTAATCCTTCTTTAAAAGGAACTACAGAGCCTCAAGCTTAGCACAATAATCTCAGGTTCACAGGTTAAGCTCTCAAGATCAAATACAACTCCAGGTTTACCTTCCTTCATTGCTACTGCATCTTGCTAGTCCTTCATCTAACTTGCTACTTCCTCAGATTATAAAAGATGGCAAGGTATTATAAAAAAAAACCCAATTAGGCCTGAGAGTCTGGGTCTCAGTCCTAATTTTCCCAGGTTACCTTCCTGCTGATCAGATCCAGTCAAAATACATAAATTAACTGAGCTTCAATTGCCTCATCAAGAAAAAAAAAGTGGGATTTCAAGGACCTTATTTACCTCTGACACTCTGCATTCATTCTAAAACTATGCAGAGAGTCACAGGGCTAATGTAATAGGAAATGTACTTCTCCCCATGACTGAAACTAACCTCTTGGACTTTTTCTCTACACCAAAAGATGTTTCTAAATAAAATACAATTAGGCCTTAAAAATTAATTATAATTGATATTAATAATACTTACTGAAAAAGTAATTCTACAAATCCTCTTATGCTCATACTTAGGGAGAAACTTGAGACGTGGTCTCACAAAAAGTGGTATACCTAAATACACAGTAACTTACTCATTCTGAATAGTAACTGGATGAATTTTTTAAACCTTCAAGGAACAAATAGGTTACACATTAAATGATCTATTCAAAAATCACAAAAAACGGGCATCTGAGATGAATACATACTTCTTAGAGGAAGAAATACAAATGGCAAATAAACATAAGAAAAAATGTTCTACATCACTGGTCATTCAAGAGATGCAAATTAAAACAATGCTAAGAATTCATCTCACCCCAGAAAGAATGGCTATCATCAAGAAATCAACCAATAACAAATGCTTGCGGGGTTGTGGGGGAAAAAAGAACCCTTCTCCACTGCTGGTGTTAGTATTTAGACTGGTGTAACCACTGTGGAAATTAGTGTGGAGACTCATCAAAAAACTAGGATTGGATGTCCCATTCTGCCCAGCTACTCCCCTTTTGGATATCTTCCCAGAAAAATTAAAAACATCATACCACAGTGATATATGCACACCTATGTTTATGAAAGCATGATTTACAATAGCTTAGAAACAACCCAATGCTCTTTAACTGAAAAATAGATAAAGAAGATGTGATTTTTTATATAGAAAGGTGCACTATTTGGCCACAAAGGAGGATGAAGTTGAGACCTTTATAGGTAAATGGATGCAACTTGAGACCATACACTTAAATGAAATAAATTGGATTTGTGTAAACATCGCCTTATCTCCCTGTTGTGAGAAAGTGAAAGAATAAATAAGGACCAAAATATACAATAGATATTGTGAAATGGAAAGAAATTGTTCAAAAGGAAAGAGGAATTAGGGTGAGGGAAGGGGGAAAGGAAGGAAGAGAAGATGAAAACACAGTTTTTAAAAAAGGATAAAATGGAAATGAAGTTTTGTAAATAGGGAGAGGAAGATGGGCTGAAGGGAGGAGAGGGGATTAGGGAAAAAAGAGGAATCAAAATAGATCATGTATGCTTACAAATTTTCTTTGATGAATATGATCATTATGTATATCTAAAATGTACCAACAAAATTAATAAAAAAATCAGAAAAAATATTAATACATACTACCAAGAAATTCTGTGTTAACAAATAAACTAGCTGTGTGTATATATATAATCTTCTCTGTTAGTATAAATAAAAGTTTTAAGTAGAACTAGCACATGAAATTTAAAATTTTTTTTTAAAAATCATACATCAAATAAGCTTTCACCTAGAATCCTTCAGTATAAGAACTTTTATTAAGAGAAGTATCACACTGATAAACAAATTAGGAAAAACCAAAAAACACTGTAATTGATTATAAAATATTTTTAAAATGCAACTTTGATTGCTATAACTATTTCTAAAGGAAATAGTTCTCATAATGAGAAATATATACACAGCAAAGAACCATACTATTACTATAGAAATTCTTTAGGCATTCCTACAGAAAACAGAGACAAAATGATCTAATACTGTTTTTAAATTTGTTGCATAAGGACACAAATACAAGATTTTCAAAGAATAAAATCTGACAACAAAGGGAAAAATTATTATTTGCCTTAACACATAACAAGAAAATGGAAATAACCACTCAGTATTCATATTTAAAATAAGACTAAGTAATTTACTTGGATACAAATACACACACCTACATATTTCATATGAATATTTACATTTCAAGAGAACATCAAAAAAGAAAACACACTTAGGAACAAATTTAATACGCAATAAAAACAAAAATAGGGTAATCACTGATAGCATACAAATTAAATAAATTCTTCTCAAGTTAATTTGCAGATTAAATGCATCCTAGAGATAACTCCATTTATAAGTGAAGAAAATAATTCTAGAAATCAACTGGGGGAAAAATCAGTCAAGCATATCTAATATTCTGAAAAAGCAAATTTGGATTGAGAAGAGCAGTCTATCCAGAACACAAAGTAGGGGAGCCTACTGCGAGAGATAGGACTAATAATCAGGCTGACAGGAGAGAGAGCTCCAAAACAGAACAACAATATAAGTAAATAAATAAATAAATAAAATGAAGATTAAATTAAAAAATGAATTATATATTATATGAGAATAAATTAATAAAATGGAAAGTAACTTAGTTTTATATTTTTCGCCACTTGCTAAAATGAACTCTTGATACAGTATAAACAGGAAGATTTTTCCAAATAAAATGAAACTGGTTACATAAATTACAGTCCATGCATGCAATGGAATATGACACAGTAGGGAAAAGCATGAAGTTAGCGATCTCCTGGGGATGAAATGAGCTCTTGGGTACACTGCTAAATGAAGAACACTAACGTGAACATGAGACACTTCCAACTATAATATTTAAATTGTCTTGATTTTGTGTATGAATTGTACTAGAAAAGAATTAATAAACTGTAAATAAAAACTATTCAAAACAACATATAAAATTATAAAGAAAATCTGAAATTTGAAGAGTGCTTCTCTAATTTTTTGAAGAGCTTAGAAATGATCACAGATTTAGCTATGCTTATAGCAAAAACTTATGAAAACAAAAATTAGAAAGATAATAAAAGGGAGTAAATATCTTTATCAAATAAGACAAATAACTCATATCTCTAGATAACCTACTGTCTTAGTTACTTTTTGCTCGTTGCCGAGACAAAATACCTGACGCCCAAAGTTAGGGAAGGAAAGGTTTATTCTTACAGTTTCTCGGGAGTTTCAGTCCACAAAGTGGGCTCCAAGGCAGCATGGGATGACGGGGCTACAGTTCATGGCGGCTGCAAGCTGCAAGCTGCAAGCCGCAATCCGCGCTGGCGAGAGAGAGGGTGGCGGAAGAGGAAGCAAGCAAGAGGAAGACCGGCCTTCCCTTATACTGTATCTCAGCTCCACCCCTGGGCGGGTGTAGCAGTCACGTAATTAATCCTGGCGCTAGACAACAAACTGATCACAAGCATCAGACTCAGCCCCATCAAAAGTATGAGGACTTGGGGGTACATAGCATATCCTGTACACCTACCATACATGCAAATGGAGAAAATGCTCAGTAAACAAAGTATGGAAATATATTCAATTTTGTAAAATAACTAAAGTTCTAAAAAAATAATAATATTATGCTAAACAGTTTAACATAAAAAAACCCAGGGCTAGCAATGCTGCGGAGAATTTGTTGACGGATTTTTGTGGAAGTATTCAGTCAGGCAGATGAGTACCACCAAACTACATATGAATAAAACATCACACTACACCTCATAAGTATGAACAAATATTGTATGTCAATTAAAAAGTAAAATTAATTTTCAAAAGAACAATTGAGAAGTGCATGTAAGATGCTATCTATACAGGTTATACCTTTTGATTCAGCAGTCTAAATGTTCAAAGACAGACTGCAAATTTATCTCCGTATCAATGAAAACTTTTAGAAATAACCACAGTTACTAAAAGTAAAAGGATGGCCAGGAAAATCATGGCACACAGTGTAATCTAGAATAAAAATCAAGAGGCATATTTTCAATAAAATCATCGTTGGGGCTTGTGCCAAGATGTCCCCCCAAAGCCTCACACAGTTGCAGGTGGGGCTTTTTCAGTGGCGACTGGATCTAGAGTATGTGACCCTGGAATTGACTCTAGGTTAAAGGGCACTAGCATTAAGCATGTGAGTGCCAAACACCCTAAATAGTCTGGATAAGATAAAAGGGGCAGAAAGATGCTATTAAGATCTCTTGATGCTTTTGCTACCTTGTGGGTGCCATGCACTGTTTTTGTGATGCCCCTCTGCCATCACCTCCTGTCTTGGAGCCAGTCAATTATGCACTGAAACCTCCTGAAACTGTGAGCTAATAAACCTTTCCTCCTTTAACTTGTGGGTGTTTCATCTCAGCAAGGAGAAAAGCAACTAAGACAATTATGTTAAATCTAAAAATCCAAGCACCTAAATTTTAGGTATTTTTGAGAAGCAACTACATTAAAAAGTAGTGTATATACAACATAGTACAGGGAGTATGGAAACAACTTTCCAAATTGTCATAATGTTAAAATTATGATTGATTTAAGCATTAATAGTATCATTAGAACATAATAATACATTAAAAGTAGGAGGAAGAATTATTTTTAGAAAGTAGCCTATAGGCTACATTGAAACAGATAAGTATTTTTTAATTTCCTAGAATGATGATACATCAAATATTGGCTTAAATTTGATGATACAAACATAAAGGAAAATTACAATCTTATCCAGAATGAAAAACTAATGGAAAACAGGTCTTTGAACTCATCAATCCCATATCTCTGGAGTTCAGAACACATACCTGTTCTCAGCACCTCACCTGTTCCAGGGGCACATCCCTGTCTCTTGGTTGCTGACCTAACCACTCTCACCCAGGTGCTTTCACAGGAATGGGGGACTCAAGGTTGCCAAGGCTCTCTCCAACTGAGGACCCATGGCCTCTACATTCCCATTACAGTCCCAGGAGCACAGCTCTTCATACTCTTTAACGAGAAAAAGATCAGCTGAGTATAGGTAGGAGCACACTATTTTCACACGTAAAATTTGTAAAATTTGTGACAAAGACAAGTCACATTCCATTTGAAAAACATGTTTACATGCAAAATGTGTTTTTCAGGTATGTACTCCAACCCCAGGGCCTGTGTTAAAATAATGCGCCCCAGCACATCTGTGAATCTTTTATCTATGAGCTCCAATCCTAAACTTCACTCCCAGTGTCCTCAAGAGATGAACTTTGTGTCAGCCAAACTCAGTGAATGGCTTAGACAAAAGCAAGCAGCAGCGAATTGAATTGTGCTCTCTCTCCCCGATCCCTCTCACCCACTCTGAGAGAACACCTTCTTCTGACTACAGTGTAATACTGTCCAATAGTACCAAAGGGCAAAATCTGCCAAGTCAGGGAAGTTGAAAAACAACAGCTGGTTCCGAAAGAGATCACAGGGCACCTTACAGAGCAAACTGCTTTCAGCAGCACCTGCACATAGAGATATTATTTGGCCATATTTATCGTTAAACTGTCCAAACAGGGAAAACAAAGATGATAGTCTGAACTTCTTCATTCGTAAGGTTTCAAGACAAAGCTGGTTTTACCTAACTTCACAACAGCCAGTTTCCACTGAACCATGTCCCAGCTCCACAAGAAAGGCCAAATGGCCTTTCATTATGTGAAAAGTTCCAAGACTGTTTTTTAATGTTTAGCAGCAGTTGCTTGGGTTGGCTGCTGCAACAAATATTGCTGAACTGTTTAACTCATAAGAGACATTTAAAAGCTAAAAAGCTCAAATTCTAAATATGTAATTCATAAAACAGCATATTTTCTTTAATTCATTTTCTCAAAGTTTACAATATCTGTACTAATTCTCTGTAACTAGATATGTCCTGGATACACTCTCAGAGAATCTGTGCAGAATAAAAATTTGAAACATCTTAAAACTAACTAAAAACATCTTTCTAGTATGCTGCAAGGCAAATGCTTTTTAGATGTTTTGCATTTTTATGCTAAACAGTGCAGCTGCGATTGATAAAAAGCAATCAAGCTAATTTAAGTCAATCAACTCCAGGAGGTTCTCATCACTTGGATAAAAAATGCTCTCTTACTCCTTAGAAAATAAAGATTTAGCAGAGTGACTCTGCTTTCTGGCTATTCCAAACTCAGCATAAAACCAAGAAATCGTGTAAAGCAATTTCTGTCACTAGTTTAAAACATAATGCAAACTTTTAAGTCATGTTTAATTAAGTAATCCTGGGCAATAGTGCATTCCCAGAGTTGCAAACCTTGAGTGAGAGAGTAACACAAACCCACATACACATACACACACTTATAATAGGTACAGAATTGCTGTTAGAGACACTATCGATTCCTTTTCAGTCTCTAAGGAGAGTATCAGGTTAAACAATTTAGTTCTGGCTGGTTGTCATTATTAAAAGATGATCCTGAACTTTTAAAATCTATTTAAAATATGTAAGTTCAAGGATAAACTAGAAAGCAGAGTCCATGAATTTAGTCAGTTTCATACATTATGAGAAAACCAGGAGGGATGTTTTAAAGTTACATTTTCCATGATAATAATATGTGCTTAAGAACTTGCAGGGAGGGAGAGTCTAAATTTCCCACTTTCACCAGCAGGTCAGTGGTGTATTCCTCTGATGTCTGCAAACATCACCTAAAATAAGCCTGAGTAGTATCTGAAAAGGCACTTCATCAGAGATAGTGGCCACACGGGCAGGAAAAATAGATCAAAACCATCTGATCCTTCACATAAAGGGTCCCCAAAAGAAGACATTACGAAAAGACACAAAAAGCTTCTCACCCTTTACTATGACAAAGTCCCAGACAAGTTGCTGAGAAATGAATTTGAAATGAGGACATCAACAGCTCTTTTGAGAATTAAACAGTTGCATGATCCAAGCACACTCATTCTTCTTTGCAAGAGACATTAGATGCTATATTAACGTGAGCTTTCTTAATTTCTTAGTTATAGGAACAAGGGGTGCTGAAGGAAAAGACAATAATAAAGGAATGAAGTTGGAAGTCTCACTGTGAAAAGCTTCTATGAATCAGTCATGTGAGCAGTACTATAAAAAGGTGAAACAGCTGTACTTCCAGGACTTGGGAGGCCTAGGCAGGAGTTGCCTTGAGTTCAAGGCTGGCCTGGACTACATAGTGAATTCAAAGGTTAGCCTGAAATACATTGTGAAACCCTGTCTCAAAAAAAAAAAAAAAAAAAAAAAAAAAAAAAAAAAAAAAAAAAAAAAAAAAAAAAAAAAAAAAAAAAAAAAAAAAAAAAAAAAAAAAAAAAAGAGAGAGAGAGAAAGAGGATCAGGTATTTTTTTAGGGTGTTTTAGAGTAGCAAAGAATGACAAGCAGTCACTCCTTCTGACCACAAAGATGCCTCACAACTGATGTTGAGAAAAAAAATGTAAGAAAATGTCTTCATTCAGCAGCTTGCTACAATTCAATATCCATATACTCAAACTCCATACATTTTACAGTGGTACATGTGAGAATGTGAGAGTGTGGTTCTTTAGAAATGGGAATTGTCACATTAAACGGAAAGCAGTTTCTATTCTCACAATACTTCTGACCCAAATGTGGGAATTTCCCACCCCAAGCAATTCTCCAATTCTCTGTGGACACCAACTGAATGTCCTGCAATTTAACTCAGTTAGAAACTACATACCTGAAGTTAGCACAGACCCCAACCTCAGCCTCACAAGATGATATGCCCTACTTCAGATGCCAGTTGGTCTCCAGGTTACCTACACTTCCATTCATCCAATTGGTCTACAAATTGGGGGTCCCATAACTTCTTCTCATATTTAAAAATTTGCTAGAACTGCTCAGAGAACTCAGGGAAATGATCTATTTGGAGCAACAAGTTTATTAAAAAGAACAGCATTCAGGTTGAGATACTTATGGCAAGGCATGAGGGGCCGGGAGCTCCTATCACATGAATGTACTTACCAACCTGGAAACTTTGTGAATCCCATCCTTTAGGGTCTTCATAGGTTTCTTTCGATAGGCATGATTAATTCAGCCATTGCTCATCGGTGATTAAACTCCATCTCCTGACCCTCTTCCCTACTTAGAGAGTCCCAACACTCTAAACACTCAACTAGTCTTCCTAGCGCTCGCCTCTATCTTCTAACGGTCATTTCACTATCATAGACTCAGGTATGATCTGAATGAGCTTAGTAAGAGCAGTCCCTACAGCTCAAAAATTCCAAGAGTTTTAGGAACCCTGTGGCAAGAACCAGGATGACAACCAAATACATATTTCTCACAAAATTACAGTATCATAAACATTTACTAGTTTCTTTAAATTCCTGAGGATACAATTTCCTTGCGTTATGAAGGACATGTGTTAATCACTTTTTTTAAAGAGAAAAAAACAGAAAAATTAAGAAAGAAACAATCAAAAAACAACAACAAAAGCAAAACAACAACAACAACAAAAACAGCAACATAGTGTTTTAAAATAAGATGATAGGAATTTAACAATGGTTGTTATATTGCATATTGTTATCTTCAAAAGAGTTGCTCATGCAAGACTGATCACACAATATAATTTCCCTTTGAGCAGTCTCTTTCCCTTTTGCTCTATGTATTATAACTTTTGGATCTTATTTACTGTTTCAGTTTCTTACACTAGTGAAACAATATGGTGTTTACACATGCAAGTCTGATTTATTTCACTGATGAGTATGGTCTCCAGTTGCATACATTTACCTATAAAAGCCTCAAGTTTATCATTCTTTGTGGCTGAGTAGTGTTGTATTGTATAAAAATATCACATCGTTTTTGTCCATTCCTCAGCTGAGGAACATTTGGGTTGTTTTCAAGATCTAGCTATTACAAATTGTGCAGCTATAAACATGGGTGCACATATATTGTTGTGGTATGATATTTTCAGTTCTTCTGGGAAAATACCCAGAAGAGGAATAGCTGGATTGAAAGGAACTTCTAATCCTAGTTTTCTGAGGAATCTCAACACTAAGTTCCACAGTGGATGTGCCAGTCTACACTCCCACCAACAATGGAGAAGGGTTCCTTTTTCCCTACAGCCCTGCCAGCATTTGTCATTAATATTTGTTTTGCTATTAGCAATTCTTTCTGAAGTGAAATGGTATCTAAGTGTTGTTTTAATTTGTATTTCTTGAATGACCAATGATGTCGAACATTTTTTCATATATTTATTTGCCATTTGTATTTCTTCAGATGAGAATTGTGTATTCATCTCACATTCCCATTTTTGGATTAGGTCTTTAAACTTGGGGGGCCTGAATTTTTTCAATTATTTATATGTTCTAGATAAAAGTCCTTTGAGGCACAGTTGCCAAAAATCTTTTTCCAATCTGTATATTTTCTTTTCACTCCTTTGGTGATTTCTTTCAATGTGCAAAAGCTTTTTAGTAAGATGAGATCCCAGTTGTTGATTCTTTGAAGTACTTCCTGTGCAGTTTGGTTTTTGTTCATGAACTCTTTGCCTACCCCTATGTCCTCATGATTTCCACCTACTTTGTGTTCCAGTAGTGTCTTAGTTACTTTTCGCTCGTTGCCAAGACAAAATACCTGACGCCCAAAATTAGGGAAGGAAAGGTTTATTCTTATAGTTTCTTGGGAGGTTCAGTCCATTAGTTGGCTCCAAGTCAGCATGGTGTGGAGGAGCTGCCATTCATGGTGGCTTCAAGCCACAAGGCACAATGGCGAGAGAGAGGTGGAAGCACAGAAGCTCAAGAGGAAGACCCGCCTTCCCTTACACAGTATCTTAGCTCCACCCCTGGGCATGTGCAATGCTCACACTGCCAATCCCAGCGCTAGACAACAAACTGAACACAAGCACTAGACTCAGCCCCATCAAAAGTATGAGGACTTGGGGGTACATAGCATATCACCCAATACAAGTAGGTTTATTGTTTCTGTCTTAATATTTAGATCTTTGATCCATTTTTGACTTTGGTTTAGTGCACGGTGATAGGCATGGGTCTAGTTTAAGTCTTTAGCATGTAGAAAGTCAGTTTCTCCAACACCAGTTATTAAAGTGGTTGTCTTTCTTCCAGTAAACATGTTTAGCACCTTTGTCAAGGATAAGGTGGCTGACTGTATTTGTACTTGTGTATGTTCTGTTCTCTTCCACTGATCTTCAGATCTGGTTGGTTTTTGTTTGTTTGTTTGGTTGGTTGGTTGGTTTTTTTGTTTTGTTTTGTTTTGCTTTGTTTTGTTTTTTTGTCAGTACTATGCTGATTTTATTATAGTGGCTTTGTAGTACAACTTTAAGTCTGGGATTGTGATATCTCCTGCCTTGCCTTTGTTGCTCAGGATTGCCTTTGCTATTCTAGGTCTCTTATAGTTCCATATGAATTTTAGGAATGTTTTCTCTAGATCTGTGAGTATGCTAATAGTATTTTGATCAGGATTGCATTAAATCTGTATAACAGTTTTGGAAGTATGCCCATTTTCACAATGTTGGATCTTCCTATCCAAGAGTAAGGGATATCTTTCCATTTTCTGAATTCCTGTTCAATTTCTTTCTATAGAGTATTATAATTTTCAATGCATAGAAGTTTTACTTCCTTTGTTAGATTGATTCCTAAATATTTTTCCTTTTATGTTATTCTGAAGTGTGTGGTGTCCCTAATTTCTCTGTCATTGAGTTTATTGTTTGTGTACAGGAATGCTGTTGACTTTTGGGTATTAACTTTGTACCCAGCTACACTGCTGAATTTGCTTATTAAGTCTACAAGTTTGTTGGTGGAGTGTTTTGGGTTTTCTATGTAGAGTATCAAGTCATCTGTGAATAATGATAATTTAACTTCTTCCCTTCCTATCTTTATTCCTTTTACTTCTCTCTCTTGTCTAATTGCTCTGGATAATGATTCCAGAATAGAAGTAGTGATAGTGGACAACCCTGTCTTGTTCCTGATTTTAGAGTAAAAGCTTTCAGTGCTTGTCCAGTTAATATGACTTTGGCTGTTGGTTTGTCATAGATGACTTTTATCAGTTTGAGGTAAAGACCACCTATTCTGATTTTTTCTATGGTTTTTACCATGTATGAGTGTTGGACTTTATCAAAAGTGTTTTCTGTATCTTTTGAGATGATTATGTGATTTTCGTCTTTCGTTCTGTTGATATGGTATATACATTTATTGAATTGTGTATGTGAAACCATTCCTGCATTTCTGGAACGAAATGCAGGAATTATACACCACAACACCATGTAGTTGTGGTGTATAATCATCTTGATGATTTCCTGCATTCTGTTTGCTAGTACTTTCTTGAGGATTTTTGCAACTCTATTCATTAGAGAGACTGGCCTATAGTACTCTTTTTTGGTTGGGTCTTTCTCTGCTTTTGGTATCAGGGTAATATTTACCTCCCAGAATGAATTAGGGATAACTGTTTCCCTTTCAATTTCATTAAAGAGTTTGAGGAGTATTTTTATTAAGTCATCTCTAAATTTCTGGTAGAACTCAGCTGTGAATCCATCAGGACCTGGACTTTGTTGTTGTTGTTGTTGGTAAGTTTTTAATTATATTTTCAATTTCATTAACTAATATTGGGTTAGTCAGAAGTTTTATATCTTTTTTGATCTAGCTTTGGTAATTCATATTTCTAGAAATTTGTCCATTTCTTCTGTGTTTTCAATCCTATGAGAGTAAAGGGCTTCAAAGTAGGTATTGATGATCTTCTGTATTTTCATAGGGTCTGTAGTGATTTCTCTCTTTTCATGCCTAATTTCATGAATTTGAGTTTTTTCTTTCCTTTTTTTGATAAGCTTGGCTAGGGGTTTATCAATTTTATATATTCTTTCAAAGAATCAACTTTTCAATTCATTAATTCTTTGTATTATTTTTAGTCTCAATGGCATCAATCTCTCTCTGATCTTTATAATTTCCTTCCTTCTTTGAACTTGACTTGTTCTTCTTTTTTGAGAAGTTTGAGGTACAGCATTAGGTGGTTTATTTAGGCTCATTCTATTTTCCTGATGTGAGAATTCATTGCTATAGTTTCCCTCTGTGGAATGCTTTTATTGCATCCCACAGGTTTCAGTAGGCTGTATGTGCATTTTCATTTGATTGTGTATTTAATTTTTTTCAATTTCTTCTGTGACCCATTGGTTGTTCAGTAGGGTGCTATTTAATTTTCATGTGTCTATGGAGCTTTTGCAGTTTCTTTTGCCATTACTTTACAATTTCATTGCACTATGGTCAGATAATATGCATTGATTCCTTTGAATATAATTAAGCATGTTCAATGGGCTAGTATATGTTCTATTTTAGAGAACATCCCATTTGCAGCTGAGAAGAATGTGTATTCTGATGTTGTTGGGTGGAACACTCTGTACAAATCTACTAAGTCCATTTGTTCACAAGTTTGATTCAGTTCTGTTATTTCTTTGCTGATTTTTTGTCTAGTTGATCTGTCTCTTTGTGACAATGGGGTGTTAAGGTTCCCCATTATAATTGTATTAATGCTTAATTGATTTTTCATGTCTATTAAGATTTGTCTTACATAGATTTGTCAAACATGGGTGTTCCTATATTTGGTGCATATATATTTATGATTGTTATCTCTTCCTCTTGAAGTTTTTCTCTAACAAGTATGTAGTGACCTTCTTTGTCTCTTTCAGTCATTCTTGAAGTTCACATTGTCTGCAAACAGAACAGCTACCCACACTTTTTTCTGGGTTCTGCTCACATGGAGTACTCTTGTGCATTCTTTGACTTTCAGTCTATGAATTTCTATTTGAGTTAAATGTTTCTTGTATACAGCATATTGTCGATTTTGTTTCTTGACCCATTCTGTCAGTCTGTTTGTTTTGATTGGTGAATTGAGCCATTTACGTAATAGTTATAACTGATGTTTATCGGCTTATCTTTGTCATGCTATCTTTCTGCAGTTGTTTCTCTACTTTTCCCCTCTGTTTAACTGATTGTGCTGCTTGTTTATTTCTTCTGTTGTTCTTGGAATTGTGGTCATTTTTATCTCTTTCTAGAATATCTTTCAGTACTCTTTGATGAGTTGATTGGGTGGTCATGAATTTCTTCAGTTGTTGCCATGGAAGTATCTTATTTTCGCCATTGATTTTGGAAAACAGTTTTGCAGGGTACATCCATCTGGGTCAGAAGTTGTTGTCTTTCAATAGTTGAAATACTTCACTCCATGCTCTACTTGACTTGATGATTTACGTTGAGAAGTGTGCTATGATTCTTACAGGGATTCATTTGTAGGTCATCTATTCCTTAACTCTAGCAGATTTTAATATTCTGTTCTTATGAGGAATTTCTGGGATCTTAATTATTATATGTCAAGGTATAGATTTTGGTTTTGGCTAATTGGAGTTCTACATGCCTTGCTTATCTGTGTGTCAGGTTCTTTCCTCATGTTTGGGAAATTTTCTGCTATTACTTCTTCAAATGGTCTTTTTATGTTATTTGTGTTGTCTCCTTCTTGGCTGACACCTATCAGTCTTATATTGTTTCTGTTTGCATCACCTTGAAATGGTTGAATTATTATTTCCTGATTCTTTCTTATTTTTAAGAGACCTTTACTTTCACGATCACTAGCTGCAATACTGTGTTCAAAGTCTAAGTATCTGTCTTCAATTTCATTCATGCGACTTTGCTAGCTTTCACTGGAATTTTTGATTTTCTGTATATCTCCTTGAATCTCTTTCATGTATTGTATTTATTTCTTTTATTGTGCATTCAAGGTTTCCATCACTTTTCTATGATCCTCTATTTTTTTTAATCTATGTCTTCTTTGGATATACACACCTCACTGTTTTTTATCATAGTAGCCTTGAAATACAACTTCAAGCCTGGGATTGTGATGCCTCAAGTTTTCTTCTTTTTACCCAGAATTACTTTTGCCATTCTGGATTGCTTCTGGTTCCATTTAAATTTTTTTTTCAAGAGAATAAAACTAAACAAAATAAAACAGAATACAGTCAATCAAAACAAAACAATGAACATAATACATGACTTCAAAAAAAGATAAAAGGAAATCAGTAATGGTTACCATAATGCCTCTTGTTATCTTCAGAATAACTGCCCATACCAGTAGGCATAATAAAATCAAACAAAATAGTACAGAATAAAACCAATAAAAACAAAACAATGGAAGCAATACAGAACTTCAAAACAATAGTAAAACAACAGTGGTTACCACAATGCCTCGTTATCTTCTAAGTAACTGCCTATATCAACAGACATAATACAATCAAACAAATCAAAATAGAATAAAATCACTCAAAACAGAACAATTAAAGCAATACAGGGCTTCAAAACAAGGTAATAGGAAATCAATAATGGCTACCATAATGTATGCTGTTATCTTAGAAATAGTCATCCATGCCATCAAATATAATAAAATTAGACAAAACAAAACAGAATAAAACCAAACTAAACAAAACAATGAAAACAATATAGGACTCAAATCATGATAATAGATTAACAGTGGCCACTTTCTTTCCTTTTTAGACACTTTATCCTCTTCTACTTTCACAATATGTATCGTGTATTTTGAATCCTACTAACTCCTAACTCCTTTAGTTTTTTATACTAGGGAGACAACACGATTTTCACCCACGTGACTCTGAATCATTTCATCCATGAGCATGATCTTAAATGGTATCCATTTATCTACAAGAGTCTCGAGGTTATCTTTCTTTATAGCTGAGTAGCTTTCTGTTGTATAAAAATGCCATGTTTCTTGTCTACTCTGCAGCTAATGGGCAAGCTACCCCCACTTCTTTCTGGTTCCTTGTCACATACAGCATTCTTCTCTCTCCTTTGACTTTCAGTCTATGAACCCCCATTCAAGTTTAATGTGTTTTTTGTATAAAGCATATTGATGGATCCTGATCCACTCTGCCTGTGTTTCTTTTTATTGGTGAACTGAGGCCAACTGCACTAATGGTTATGGACAACATGCACTGTCTTGTATCTGCCATGCTATTTTCCTGCCATTGGCTGCCTACTTTTCCTCTCCAATCAGTTGACTGCTCTGCTCTGTGATACCCCTCTGCTGCTGTTTGTGGAGCTGTGGTTTCTTTTATCTCTCACTACAAGTCCTTCAGTATTCTTTGTAGGGTTGGTTTGGTGGTCATGAATTCCTTCACTTGTTCTTTGTCATGGAAGTATCTTATTTCTTCATTAATTTTAAAAGATAGTTTTTCAGGGTACATCAATCTGGGTTGGAAGTTGTTTTCCCTCAGGACTTGAAATACTTTATTCCACGCTCTTCTTGACTTGATGGTTTGTGCTGAGAAGTCTGTCATGATTCTGATGGGTTTTCCTTTATAGGTGATCTGTTTCTTTTCTCTAACAGCTTTTAATACTCTGTTCTTATGCTGAATTTCTGGAATCTTGATTAATATATGCCTAGGTAAAGATTTATTTTGGTTATGGCTAGCTGGAGTTCTGTATGCCTCATTTATCTGAATGTCACTTCCTTTCCCATGCTTGGGAAGTTTTCTGATACTATTTCTCTAAATAGACTTTTAATGTCATTTGTGTTGATGCCTGCTTTTTCACTCACACCTATTATTCTTAAATCATGTTTCTTTGGGTTGTCTTGCAGCTATTGAATTGTTACTTTCAGTTTCCTTGTTATTTTTAAGAGATCGTTCCTTTCACAACCACAAGCTGCAAATCTATCTTCAAGGTTTGAAATTCTATCTTCAGTTTCTTTCAAGTGGTTTTGCCAGCTTTCAATGGAGTTTTTTTTTTTTTTTTTTTTTTTTTGCGGCACCGGGGAGTGAACTCACAGCCTTGTGCCTGCCAGGGCAAGCGCTTAAGCCACTGAGCCAAACTCCCGGCCCTGGTTTTTTGAGGCAGGGTCACACTATGTAGCTCAGGTCGGCCTTTCAATGGAGTTTTTAATTTCCTCAATATCTCTTTGAATGTGTTTCATGTATTTAAATCTTTTTTGTATTGTTCACTCAAGGTTTCCCTCATTTTCCTATGCTCCTCCATTTTTTTTATCTATGTCTTCTTTAGAGATGCCTAGCAATTATTTTTTTTCATTTCTTCTTTTATCTGAGTTAGTATTTCTGTTCTAATTTTTTTATAGCCTCATTAAGTTGTTTCTTTACTTCAGTTGCCATCACTTCAGAAACATTAGGTGTGTGACTCCCAATCTCTTCCGTGTTTGTATCTCCTGGATTTGCTCTGCTTGGATTGGCGGCCTGAGATTGCCTTTTTCTCCTTTGTCTTGATATATGCCCGGGTTCCTCTGGACAAGTGGGTACTGGGGTCCCAGGCACTTCCCGCATTGGCTACAATTTCTCTGAAGTGAGACTGGTTCTTCTAGACAGTCCTGGCTATAGATATCTGATGGTGACCATTCAGTGTGCTGGTGCAGGGCTGTCTGCCACTTTTCCCAGCCTGCGTTGGCTCCCCAATTGCTGGTGGAGTGCATGTGGGTGGGGAGGCTTGCCACCACCTTCTAACCTGGGTTGGTCATCAGCAGGGATCCTCCACAATGGCCACTAGAATGTGTGCAGGGCAGGGCTGGCTGCTGCCTGTGGACCTGGGCTGGTCACTGGCAGGGATCCTCCTCTACTGCCCCTAGAGTGTGCATGGGGGTGGGGCCAGTCGCTGCCTCCAGACTGAGCTGGCTACCCACTAGGAACCTCCAAAATGGGTGCTAAAATGCACGCAGGGGCGGGGCTCAGTCAAAGCAATTTCCACAGGTCTGTGCCCAGCTAGGAGCTCCTGGAGGAAGCCAGGAGTAGTTCTGGTTCTGGGCTTATCTGGCCCAACTCCAAAATGGTTCCCAGCCAATCAGTCTCTCCCACAGGAGGACTAAGTCCTGTGCACTCATCACCAGCCAGTTCAGTCTTCCAGGTCTGCTGCTCCCATCCACTGCTGCTCCCCTCCAATGCTGCCTCTCTCTTCAGAGGCCTCCAAGGTCACCAGCTGCCATGTCACCTTGATCATGTGTCCCCAGGTTCCAACAGCACCTCTCACACAGTGGGTCCAGCTCCAGGCAAAAGTGCTGCCAGCTACTGCCTTCTTCTTCATTTAAATTTTTCTTTTTACTCTTTCTGTGGGCTTCAATTCTCACTTTAGATTCTTCCTGGGTCCAGGGGACCCACTTCCTTCCTTCTTGTCTACCTCACGATGTTATATTCCAGCATCTGGACTGCATCTCTCAGAGAGGCTGTTTACTCTGCTGCTTACTGTTCTACCATCTTCCCAGAAGCCCCAGGCATACTCAGAGACTAAGTCCTGTATGAGGGCTGAGGCCCTGGAAGGAGGCTTCACCGCAGCACAAGAGACAGGAACCAGCACTGTGTGTTGACTCCTCTAGGCTGCAGTCTGCAGGACATGAAGTGATCCATTTATATTTTAGGATTGATTTCTCCTGTTCTGTGAAGAATACTGTTGGAATTTTCATTGGAATTTTGTTAAAGCTGTGTATCGATTTTGGAAGTATGGCCATTTTGACATTTTTTGTGCCTATCCAGGAACAGAGAAAATCATTTCATTTTTCTGATATCCTCTTCAATTTCCTTTTTCAGAGTACTCTAGTTTTCACTGTAGAGGTCTTTCACTTCCTTAGTTAAAAACTGTTATTCCTATTATCTCTGTTTTACAGTTGAGAAAGCAGTCATTCTGAAAGGTTAGACAGGTAGGCAGATTGCCTAATATCATATAAATCAAATGTGTCTGGGTTCCTCTGACATAAAACTTGTGCTCTGAATAAATGGTGCAGCCCTCTTGGGCTGCAGTGTGACTGGAGGCTAACATTAGCTCAGGTGTTTGCAACTATCCTTGCTGTAATTGGCTCGAGCCTCACAAAAAGTGGATATGGGTGCTTAGTGTTCGTTAAACTGAACATATAAGTCTAGTTATGTTTGAAAACTATAAACTGCAATTGTCCATCCTCAGTGCTTTCCAATTACCAGGTATTAAGTTATTGCCTCCATTCCCTATGTAAATATGAACTTGACATAATCCTCAAAATGAATTTATTTGAACTCTTTTCCATAAAAGTAGCTGTTAAGACAAAGAACACATGTTCAGGGGCTATGTTAGTGGATGTCATTACATCCATGAGGTGCATGGAAGTACAGTGCAGTTCAACAGTTTACTACAGTGCTGCTGTACCCCCTCTGGTCAACTACCGAGGCACCTAAAAATCAGGATGATAATAGGACCCCCTCACAGAAGTGCTGTGAAAATGGCAGGTAACACATGTAGCATGTGCAGCATGAGGCCAAGTACATAAAGTGCTACAGCTGTTTCAAAGGAGGGAAGAGGAAGAAGAGCAACAAATACAGCTCCCTCAATATACAGGGAAGCTCACACACTGGGTTATACCTCTGTGTGCAGTGGTTCATTCATCTACACTGCATTGTCAGTTCAGCACTTCAAACCTATCCAAAAGTTGCAGGGAGGAGCAGGCACTGGGGCAACATGACCCAGCTGTTTTAAGAAATAGGAGTTGAAAGCTTTTTCACAGTGGAAAGACTACTTTGAGTACAAGAAATGCAATGAAGTCATTGCAATGACAGACACTAGGCCATTCTGGGTACAGAGGTGGCTGGGACAATCCTTTTAACAACTTTACCCTAAATACCCAAGGGATATGGGCCAGCATAGCAATTCAAGGGCACTGGAGTTAGAATCCCAGTTCTGCCAAAGCAAATCACTTGCATCTATGTTTCAGCTCCCTTTTCCATAGAACAGAATGGCTTTATCGGAACTTATGACTTATGTAAGAACCATGCAGAGCATAAAGTAAATGCTTATTTGATGGTAATGGTTGTTATTAACATACGCAGGATCTATAAACTGAAGATATTTCTGCTTTTTTGGATCATTGTAAAACTTCATAGAAAGGATGTATAGAGTTCCCAGGGAAGTACCTACAGTACCACAGGAAAGCAATAAATGTGATATATTATTAGACATAATAGTAATACTATTGATACAATATGTAGCAATTAGAGCAAGAGAATAAAAAGATAATATTAAGAGTGATAATAAATGGCAACAGCAACATTTGTGCCAGACCAAGCAAAGTCTTTTACATGTATTAATGCGTACCCTTGTATAGCCCCATAGGCATAGGCATAGATATATGTAGGTAGCATAATACCAGTTTGCCAAGGAAACTGTCATCAATACTTTTAAGCAATGGTGGGCAACTTTTCTCATTCTCTCTCTTCTCTTCTCTTCCCTTCTCTTTGTTTTGTTTAGATTTGTTTTGTTTTGTTTTGTAATTGCCAGGCACTAAATCTTCTTGGCTTTGTAGGCCATTCAGTGTCTTTAGTAACTAATCAAATTTGTCACTGTAATATAAAAGTATCCATAGATAATACATGAGTGGGTATGCATATATTTCAACAAAACTTTATTTACAGAAGCCAGCAGAGCTGGTTAACACATATCTCTGGTTTAAACTATTGAGATTTTAAGATTATTAATTCAGCATAACCTAGACCACATTATCTGATATACCTACTACCACACTTGAAAAGGGGAATCTTGTTATGTAGTTACAAAGCAACAATGGCACTTTGATGTATCTAAATGAGAATATTACAAATGGAACTTATGCAAAATAGAATTGGGTTCAGATCACTATTTAATCTGGCTGAGTCACATCTGTGTGGTTTCAGTGTTTTAGGAAGTACACAATGAACCTTTGGCTAGACATGCTATTCCATACTTTTTCCACCTGGGTTACTACAATTCATTTTTCAGATTTCAGATCAAGCATCTCTTCCTTCAGAGGCGCCAGCCCAGAACCACTTTGCACAACTGCACCTATTTTGCCTTCCTTTCTAATTATAGTTTCATGACTGAAATTATTCGACTGTTATATTTTTCTTCCAACATACAGTAAGTGCCAAGATCACTATACAAATATATGTCCTGTTTGTTCACTATGGCATACCCAATATCTACACCAACGTTTTGGATACATAGTTGGCACTGAATAAATATTTTATACCACGAAGTAGTTCATTTAGATCAGTAGTCTTTTCCTTTACTAATGGCACATAGTGGTACAATAACCTAGTCAAGGTAGCAAAATTATTATGTGACAGAGTTGTAATTTTACCCAAAGTTGTTTGATACGCAGGCCTTGCTCTTAAGCAGAACACCCCAGTGCCCTCCAGGAATGTGGAGACAAAATTTGTGGGAAATAAGAATAACCAATTAAATGATCAATGTAGTCAAAAGATAGGGAAACAAGGAGTAGTGCAACTATCTTCGAAATTATAAGTTCCAAATGTTTTTATTATATTGATTTACTAAGAGATTGCAAATGATGTCCAACACATCTTTCATTTGACATGCATGCTATTGCAAAATAATTTTGTAATTAGTTGCCAGCATTCTAAATAAGAGAGATTCCCCGCTGCTCCAAAAGTCTATATTTCTTACTGCTTTTAAAGAAGATCTGATAACACTGAGAATCTAGCTGCAGAGGGTAAAAATCAGCTTTAGATTGAACCTCTGCTCTGTAGTTAGGACAGTGCTACTACAGCTAAGTTCTCTTGTTTATGAAACCTGCCTAGATCCCATCATAGTTACAGAAAAAGTCCTAGATTAAGTATAGACTCAGTAGAGAAGGCATAGGGGACAAAGGCTACAAAGCGAGAAATGACAAAAGAGTGATTTTTTTATTTCTTTTGGAAGACATATCAAAAAGAAGAAGGAAGAAATGGGAAGAAGGAAGAAAGATGTTGCATTGTTGAAATCAGAAGCCAAAATTAGAATATTGAGGAGACGAGAGCATTTTGCCTCAGTTATAATCATGTAATGTCTAAATGAACAGGGGCAATAAGAAAAGACAAAGGTCTAGAGAGCAGATCCTGATGCACATGGTACTGATGGAAGAAAATCTTGAATGATCCCTGTTGGAATGGCCCGATCCAGCACCTGGGGGTGCAAGGTGTTTTGAATACCTAAGAAGAATTATCCCTGTGCAAAAATCTTAGCAATTGTTTTATTCAGACTTTCCAAAAGTGAGAGCTGCAAGGAAGAGCATGGATTGTACCATATGCTGCACACCTGTAGCCCCAGCACTCTGGGATGTGAGGCAAGAGGATTCCAAATTCAGGCCCATCAGGCAACCTCTCAACTGAGAAAGACCCTGTATCAACAACGACAAAAAAAGGGGAGGGGGGAGGCTAGGGATGTAGCTCAATACAAAGGCAGTAACAAAAGTACAAAAAAAAAAAAAAAAAAACCAGTACGGGAGTCAGAAACTACTTTCTAAAAAGAGAAAAAGATTATGCTTACCAGGGCTTCCAAGAAGTGAGCTTTAGGGTCCGTTTCAGAGCCACGGTTGAATGGCCAGTGAAGTAGTGAATTTAATAATCAAGAGGTTTTAAGTATAATAAGGAAGGTTGTTTTAGGCCCTGGTAGTAAAAGTTCTGGTAAATCCAAAATGGAAACCAAACCAAACAACCCAATGATGTAGTTGAAAGGGCAGTTAAATCAGATTAACCATCATTTGAAATCCTACACTAAGACTAGTTCTATGGCTTTGGAATATCTGCTTCTCTGAGCCACATATTTCTCATCTCTAGAATGGGTACAGTACCATCCATTCTGGGAAACTGTTATCAAATTTTCTAAGACAAGCTTTATAAAATGTGTGGCACACACAAGTTGCTCTTTCCCAGCCCTCTCACCTCCCTAACACAGGCATAGGAAGGTTAACTACTTACATTTTCTTATTACCATTCTCTTTCAGAGTACTGGAAAAATACATAGTTATAATATGATATTTAAAGCAATTAGAATACTCTGTGATTTCAGCAAGAACATTGCCTTTCTCTAAAACTAAGATACATTACTTCAAAGGTAACATGGCTTACCTTAACATATAAAGCATACAAACTACAAGTACTGTTATGAATTAAATCACTTACATGTTTTATATTAATTTTCAAAAATACAAATGTTCAAACTTTCAAAGATCCAAAAATCTAGGCAATTAATGCAGTTAAATATTTTTCTTCTCAAGTTAGTTATTACATCTTAAGGCTAAATTTTGAAGATACTGTTTATCCTTTCCATGTTTAATTAAAATTTTAAATTTAATTTAGAATTTCTCATTAAACCTGTTTCTTTAGAAGAGTATTTTAGGAAAGCTAATATATAGACATATTTTTAATTAGGTGTTAATATAAACAGGGATTTTACTCAGGTTTTTTTTTTTTTTTTAAGAAAACCATAATGTTCAAGACTCACCCTTCTCAAGAGTTCTACTTCCAACCTGCACTAACAAGAAAACATGAAAAACTCTTGCCACACATGCCTGACTATAATCCCCACCAGCTCCACAAACTCCACCTGCACCTCAGGCCCATCCAGGTACAAAGACATACCATCCCAAAATCACTGAACGACAAAGGAATCCACCAGCGCTATACTGGCTTTGCTAAAATGGGTGAAAGGACATACGGTAACATAGATCAGTTCTTAAAAACAAGTCTGTAGTGGCAGAAACACTGGAAACAAGCTGTTCTTTTACAGTGGATTGACTGACTAAAGCACAGCATGGGTGTAATGAATATATTGAGAGTGAGGCAGGTCTATGTGTACTGACCCAGAAAGACCTCTAAGACCAGTGGAGGAGAAAGGAAAGTTACTGTATTCCACATAAAATACGATCTCCTTCTGTTGGCAAAGTCTCCACATTATAAATATAAACTCTGACACATATGTACAATCTGTAACTAAACTGCAAGAATGCATTCCCAGATTATAAGCGTGGTGACCCCAGGGGAAGGGCAACAACTTCAGGGCTGCTCAGAAAGAGTTAAGGAAAATTTATTTTACATTTAAATATTTTCATTCTACTTAAATTTTTTTGACAATGCAAATACTTTATAATTTAAAACTAAGTAAAATCTATGAGTACTTTAAAAGATGTATTCACTGATATAAAGAAAGAAGCCTGGTTATCTTATTCTAGCTCATTCAGGATGTAATGAGAGACATAAATTTATGCTTTACTAGGTAAAAAATGGTGGGGCCAGGGCAGAAAACTATGATCAACAGTACAGCTAAGTTTTGGGGAAAACAGAAACTCTCATTCTGATTTACCAGGGATAAGGTTGTTCAAGGATATCAGCCGGCCTATCAGTCTTATAATTCAGTCTGTCTTTTGCTACCACTTCTGTGGCTCTTATCAAACAAACATCCTCCTTTCTCTCCACTTTACAGATTCTTCTGCCTCATGGCTTCTGCTAAGTGCCTCCCTTTTACCCTTCTCCCAACTTCTCTCTGACCCTTGGGCTTTGTGTTTTCATATATAATATTCAAATATCTCAAGAAAACACAAAGCATATTTGACAAATTCATCTTCTATTCAATACAAATCTCATCTCATTTAATCATGGAAAAGCTCTCTGGAATTGAAGGAGACAAGTGACTTGTCTGTCCAGTAATCCGAATCTAAAACATAAGAATCTATTCTTGAATCATCTCTCTTCTCAATGCCCCCTCTCCAGTTACTATACACACCCTAACAATTACCTGTTATGTTCTGAATGCTTGTTCCTCCAAATTCAAATGTTGAAATACTACTCTCCAAAGTGACATGTAAGGAATCAGGGCATTTGGGAGTCAGTAGTGCTTCCATGACTGGGATTAGTGCCTTTACAAAAGAGAATCTAATGATCTAGACAGTCTTTTCCACCATGTAAGAATACAGGGAAAGTTCCTTGGTATGGACCAGAACGTTGGCTTTCACCAGACATGGAATCTACTGGCACCTTGATCTTGAGCTGCCCAGTCTCCAGAACTGTGAGAAATAAACTTTTCTTGTCATCCAATTTCTAGGATTTTGTTGTAGCAATCTGAATGAACTGCTATGACACTATCCCTTCAAAACAGATGCAAAATCATCCTCTTCTCACTATCATTGGATCCAAGCCACTATTACTCCTTGTCAGGATCTACTGTGGCCTCAGCAAAAGCTGTAGCTCCATATGGGCAATTCCGCACACAGCAGTCAGAATGGTCTTTAGGAATGCAGATCAGACTATTCACTACCTTGCTTAACTCCCTTCAATTACTTCACAATGTACTGTGCACACAATCTCATTTTCTAAAATAGCCAACAAGGCCTTTAATGCTCTGGCCTCTCCAGCCTCTCCAAGCTCCTCTTCTTCCTCATTCTTATTCATACCGCTTAAGCCTCCCAGGTTTTCTTTACAGAGAATCATTATCTGATCTATCATACTTGTCATTAAATGGACCTTTAGTATTTATTTTATTCCTTTCCCATTCATCCAAACACACTAGAATGCAACACACTAGAATGCAAGCTCCATGAAAACAAAGATTTTTTCCTGCTTTGTTCATTTCTCCATTCCCTGTACCTAGATAATACCAGGTTCTAGGAACACATCAATTAATATTTATTGAATGAACACATTTTTGGCTGACACAAGAGCTAGAAAAACAAAGAGGCAGAACTCTAAACCAGGCATATTTCTGACTCTAAAACAAAAGAACTCAACCACTACGCTATATAGTGCATCTCTCTTACACATACAACATACAGATAGACAGACCAACAGGCAGGCATGCAGACAGGCAGGCGCACACACACACACACACTTACACTTCAGTACTCCCCACTCACAATGAATTAGTGACTCACTGAATCTTGGACTGGCCACACTTTCCACCCTCCACTATTTCTTTTGTTGTAAATATTCTTCTTTTTTCTATCTTTTTTGTCTTGCAACTGATTGTTGTCCTTCAGGATCCAACCAAAATATCCCCTCCTCTGTAATATCTATCTTGGTTTTATCTCCCAGAAGCACATTAAATCAAAGGGTTTGTTTGCTTCTTTATTTTTGCATGTATTATACAACTTGTTCTAGAGTGGTTTTTTTGGTTCTGGACCTACAAACAGTGAGACAAACAGGTGTATGTTGCCTCACCCTGGAATTTCTCAGTTGGTATGTATTATAGATGATTATTAAAATTCATTCTAACTACAGCAACTCTGCATATATAAAAGTTATTATAAGAAAGCCCATCAGAACCAAGTACTACCAACATCAAAGGACCAATTTAAGGATTATTTGACAATACGAATTGCCTTGGCATCTGTCAGTTTTTAATAAATATTATATGCCACAATTATGTTAGTCTTGATGATATATGAGACTTCTTGTTGGCAAATATATTAAGCACTAATGCCATTAGTGATTTCATTCTACTGATTTTTCCATTTACAAGCACTTTAATTATATTAGTCATCAGTATAAAGCATTAGTTTCCCAATAAAAACTACAAATCTAAGAAATGTACCTAATTTGATTTATAAATTTGTTTCCAGGTAGTACAATGCCAGGATAAAAGCTTTACATAATAATTTATCTCTAGAGGACTAGCATTTTGGCAAAGTATTATAAAGATGAAAATAAATGCAAAGCTAGATTCATTTTTCCATAATGATCAGTCAGTGTAATGTTTTCCGGGGCTTTGAAACATTCCAAAACTTTGTAAAGATTCCTTGATATAAACCCTCACCTACAATAGTTACAGAAGTATTACAGTTTAGATCTAGGAATTCCCCCAAAAGTCTCATGTGCTTAGAGGATGAGCTTTTGGGAGGTTAATAGAATGTGGGGGTGCTACACTCATTGGAATCAATCTACTGAATAGTGCTGTTAGGAGGTAGGGCCTAGCTGAAGAGGTGGGAGCGTGAAATAGAAGGGTATATAACCTCCTTGGCTCCTCCTTTCAGTTCCTGCTTTCGGCCACCAGGAGGTGAGCAACTTTCCTCTGCCAAGCTCTTTCACCATGCCTTTCACCCTTGTAGTCTGCCAACTATACATGAACTGAGACCTCTAGAACTGTGAGTCAAAATGAACCTCTTTTAAGTTGTGGGTATCAGGTAGTGTGTCCCAGCAACAAGAAAATAACTAACACAAAAAGAAATTGAGCAAAAATATACAGTGTAGAAGGAGGAAGAAATACAAAACAAGATGGCTCTCTTCTCAAGAAACTTAAAAAGTCAAAATAGAGAACAATTCCAGGAACTCAGCATTAAATATTGTGCTAACAGAGAACACAGAAAAGTTCACATCATCGTGGGATTATGGAGGTGTCTGCTAGGATCTAAAAATATGTGGAGAAATAAAGGTGAGAAATACGTCCAAAAACAAAAGTAAATGTAGGGAATTAGCTTGCCAGAAACTTATTTACATAACTTCTGTAACTGAAAGAAAGAAATACTTTTAAATTGCTTATTGCCTTAATTCTCTCTCAAATCTGATATACACAAATGATTGTCCTTTACTTTTTTGTTTGTAAATCTGTTCTATCACACATCAAGGTAGCAGGATCAGGACCTTAGCTTCATTGTATTTTATCCAACATGTGGTATTATTTTGTAATCTACTTTCTAGAAAAAGAGTAGAAAAAACTAGCTTACTGGAACTTAGATAAACTCAATCTACAAAACACACACCAGCACACTTCAAGTCCATACCAAATATACTTCAGTACAGAAAAAAAGAATAGAAAATAAAATTAACAAGGACTGACACAAGTTTCATCTTGTATATACTTTTTCTCTTTCTAAAATATGTAAGATAAATATTAAGGATTCCTGGAGTCAGACTTAAGCTTTAATAATCAGAAAATACCTAGATTCTAAGATTAATGGAAGAATCCAAGCAGGCAAAATAAGTTTTCTAAACTTCTGAACTGAGAACAAGTTAGAAATTAGATCCCATGATGACTGCTACTCACAAATGTGGGTAAAAGAAATGATGTCAAGCAAAAATCACGTGGCCGTCATCAGTGCCTGGCAGCCCAAGCCATTTTCAGAGAAGTTATCGAGAATTGACCCTGACTAAATGGAGTGAGTCATCTGTAGGTCCCTGATAGCAGCCAGCTGCAAAGTCTTACAGTGACTGCCTAGATTGAAAAAAGATTTCCAAAAGCTTCAACGTAAAAAACTTCGCTATCAGATTTCTCAATGCTTTCTTCTGGCTCTTTTATATCCAAATTATTCCCTAATAAAACAAAGATAGAAAAAGCACAAAAAGTTAAAATAAGACTTTTTCCTTTTCAAAGTGTACTTTATTTGATTTGATAAAAGATCTGAAATCATCTTTAAAGTCTCTGTCATCTGAATAATTTAGCAGCAACAACATCTGTATAAATAAAAATACAAAGTCCCAAGGTAAGTGAGAGACTCCTTGTGGCTTATCCATGGTCACTGGGAATGAAATTCAATAAGCCTATCTAGGCAACTGACTCATTTATTTTTAAGTGATTTTGATTATTTTATCATACAAATATCAAACATTTACAAAAGTACACAAAATAATAAAATAAAATCCATATACCCATTTCCCAACTTCAATAAGTATCTACTAACAGCTGCTCTTCTTTCATCTATAACCCCACATTCCTTCTCTGCTCTCCTAAATTGTTTTCTTTTGTTTTTTCAGATAGGGTCTTGCTACACAGTTCAGGCTAAACTTGAACCCATGGTAATCCTCCTACCTCAGCCTCCCAATTTATATGACAACTGGGATTACATCATTTTATCTATAAATACTACAACATTTTACATTACATCATTTATCTGTAAATATTTCATTATATATGTTCACAAGACAAGGATTCCTTATTTTTAAAAATTTTATCATCACAGCTAAGAATACTTTTAAATTTCCCCAACTGGCTCAAAATTTTACAATTTTGTTTATCTGAATTACGGTCATAAAAGATCTGTACATTATGACAGGGTAATGTTTATCTTCATTTATAAATTCCTATTCTATCTCTCTACTTCTTTGAAAATTTTTGTTGCTGTTTGTAAATAACAACCCATTTGCCATGATGGGGAATTTCCCATGATGAGGTTTCTTTATTGTATCCCCATGTGGTTGTTCACTAAGTTCCTCTCTGTCTTTTTATTTCTAATAAAATTCAAGTTTGTTTTATTGGCAAGACTGCTTCATTGGCACTGTTTTCTTTTAGGAAGCAAGTTAATATTTATATGACAACCCTTGAAGCTCAATCTCCAGATTCATTAAATCATTAGAGCTATAAAATGGTTATTAGTGCCTCTTCATCCATTAGCTAGAATATTTCTATGATGAGTGTCTTTCCTTTGTCAACCCATTGATTACTGTGAGGTACAAGTTTTATACAAAAGTTATAACAAATACAGTTCTTTCCTTTTATTTACTTGTTTCAAATTAATGAATTGATTTCACAAGATCTATAAAAGGATTTTAAAAAATAGTTATCATTCTGAAGTCACAACTTCAAATACATTTTATGATACTGATGCCCAAATTCTGTGTCCAATGGGTATATATATCTTATTTTTGCCTGAGTCCTTCTGACATGACCTGTCAATCTTTGCTAGCTTGCCTGATTTCTAGCAAGATGCTCTAGGCATTATTCCCTGAGCCAGATATGGATTAAGCCATTTCCACAAAGGTCTCTTGTGGAAAAAGAGCATAATATGATAGTAGGAATGTTCATTGCTACTAGATTGGTCCTAGTTTCCAGAACTTCTGAGGTGCATGGTTAGGATATGTATCAGTATATGTATTATATACCATATATTATCCTATATTTTATATCAAAATATACTTTCATTCAAGAATGAATAAATCATGAGTTCATATTTACACTTCCATTCAAATCTATAGAGCTTTTGCTTAACTTTATTAATCTTAGGTATTTCCTTTGTTCCATACTAAAAATTCAAATATTTAATGACACCAACAGAAATCCTTGTTTGTTTCATCTCACCCTTAACACACATCTGTTTAGGATAGCAATATACACACCATAGCCAAAAATATAATTACTGAAAATGTCAAGATTTTTTACATTTCTTTTTGTCCTGGATGTACACTTGGAGTTCTCTGCTTTAAAAGTCACTTGGGTCTTTTCTGTGTGGTTACAAGTCATTTAGACAACAGAGAGATGTTTGTTTCATTTACCTTTTAATTTTTTTAGGAATTGCCTCTTAGGTCTTAACTTTTCTTTGAAATTATGTAAAATATTTTCATGGTTCCAAAATCAAACCTGCAAAACAAGGAAAGTTAATAGGTCCAGATTCTTTCCTTGTCCATTCCACCCAATGGCCTTCAGTATTTGCTAATTTTATGATTTTTCCATCCTTAAAAAACAATCTCTGGGTCTAGTCTGGGAACCAGCACTATGCATGGGCCACCACCAGACCAGGGACAGCCAGACCCAAGCCTTTCCCCATGAGTCAACACCATCTGTGGACTGTGGGGAGAGAGCAAGGCCACACCAGGAAGCAAGCCCTGCCTGAGAATCAGTGCCATGAGCAGGCCACTGCTGTAGTGCAGACAGTCAGACCCTAGCCCCTTCCAATGTGTAGGCTGGCAAACGAGGAGCCAACCCCCCACCCCAATAAGTGACCAGCTGATCTGGAGAAACACAGGCTATGATGATAGCTAGCAAGGTGAAATGAAACTGGATGCCTGTGGTGCTTTGGTGTTTCACTGACATTGCAGGTCTAGGGCCAGTGGTCTGATCATCAATTCAGATAGTGGCACACAGTGTGGCATCTTGGGGGGATTGCCTTCTGAGGGTTGTAGCCATTTTGTTTTGAAGTGCTATATTGTTTTCATTGTTTTGTTGGGTTGGGTTTAATTCTCTTTTGTTTGATTACACTAAATTTGATGGCATGAGCAGCTATTTCAAAGATAGCAAGGTATATTATGGTAGCCATTTTATATTTACTATTGACTTGTTTTGAAGTCCTTTATTGTACTCATTGTTTTGTTTTTATTGTTTCTATCCTATTCTGTTCTATTTGATTTTTACTATGTCCACAGGTATCTGCAGCTATTTTGAAGACAACAAAAAACATTATGGTAACTATTGTTGATTGTGTAATGTTTTGAAGTCCTGTATCACTTACACTGGTTTGTTTTGATTGGTTTTATTCTTTTTTATTTTCCTTGATTTTATCCTCTTTAAAATAAAAAATTTTAATTAAAAAAAAACACATTGCGTAAGCAAATGTATACATTCATACATATACAGAGCCTGTATGGAATAATGCATACACACTTTAGGAAAAGAAAAATAATATGATGTTTTTTCAACAGATGATGTTACCCTCGTAAGATGGTGTTACCCTAGAAGATGTCGTGTATGGCAGAAAACCTACTACACTGCCAGCCCTTAAAGAAGAAACTGAAAATGTATGTGCAGCAGTCTCAATTACCAAGATTACCCAAGCAGTAGTTCACCATACTAATAAATGTCTGGAAGCTAATGGTCACCACTTTGAGCACCTCTTGCAATTGTAGAGTCCAAAGGTAACTTGTGTTAATCTCATGATTTCTCAGTAACTTTGGTATTAAAATATTTATACAACTTTTTTCTTTTTCTGTAATGTGTATACATTTTTTGGTTCACTCTGTATGTATATCTGCAGTCTCTCAATTCCCTTGATAAATAAAATCAAATAATTCACTCTTTTCCTCACCTTCTCTCTTTTTTTTTTGACAAAATATCCTAGAGATCCCTCTATGCCAGTATACTGAGATATAGTTAATCCTTTTTCACAGTTTCATATTATCCCACTTTATGGATCGAAATGACATATTCAATGAGCCACATTCAAGTAGATGTCTTGGTTCCCAGACATTTGCTACTGTGACTCATATTGCAGCAAACTCTTGGATGAGTTTTAATTTTCTCAGTGTATTGTTTAGGTCTACTCCTAAAATTGGACTGCAATCAAAGGTAAACATATGGAATTTGCTAGATATTTCCAACTTCTTTTCTGAGAGGGAATACAGCATTTTGTATTGTTACCAGCATTATTAGAGGTTTAATTCCCCTATACACAGTTTTGCCAACAGATGAAGTTTCAAATTTTTAGACTTTTGTCAATTTATCAAGTGAAAAATAATCTTTAATTTAGTTCTAATATGTGTTTCTCTTATCATGGATAGTTCTAATAGGCATTTCTCTTATGAGGTGGAGCATTATAAATTAACTACCATTAATATTTATTTTTCTGTATAATGTCTATATAGAAAAGCACAAGGTTGTTGACCCTGTGATTTCCTATTTTTTAAATTTTCATTTTTATTAGGCATATGAATTATTTAGCTAAAGCAAACCTTGAAAGCCTGTTTCCTAAGTTGCTATTTTTCTTTTACTCTACAACAAATTTTGCCATGTAAATATTCTTTCTGTCATCAAATTTATCAATTTTATACATTATTGCTATCAGATTTTAATATGTAGTTAGCAAAGTTTTTATCACACCTAATTTATAGAGGAGTTAATATATAGTTTCTTAGTACTAATATTAACGTACAGTATTGCCTAAGATTGGATATATCCAGCAACACAAGAGAGTACTAGTTCAATAGATCTAACGAGTATTTCTGAAGTTTCTATATTAAGGTCAGATATTGCTCTCAGAGCTCACATACCTTAGTGAAAAAGTTAAAAGGTCCTTTTCTTCATAAGTCTTATACTGTATGAAGTTCAATATTTATATAGGTCAAGAAAAGATTAAATATTGTAGTACAATAATGAAATCCCCAGTAGACTATGATGTCCCTGAAGAATGAGATTGTATTTTTGTGTCCTACACGACGTTCACTAGAGTCTTTACTAAGAATGCTTCCTTGAAAATTCAAGGAATTGTAAGTGAAAAAGTCTCTAAATACCAAAACAGTTTCTTCTTTTCTTCAGTTATTTTCGTGGGTTTTTCAGAGGCACTGTTAGATAACAGGAGATTTGTGGGGATTGCTCTATCAGGCAAGCAACAGTCCACTCCAATCAACCCTGAGAGATATTCAAGAACTAAAAGTAATTCTAAATTTTTTTCTTCTAAAATTGTATTACGAGTGGTAATATTGATGTCACTTATTTATTCATTACTTCTGTATCTCCAACACCTAGTATCATGCATAATACATAGTAGGTAATTTATAAATAACTTATTGGAGACTCAACACAAAGGTTACCCAAATGATGTCATATACTTAAGTTCTATATCTAAGGGACTATCATATATATGTATATATCTCAAAGTTCAAACATAGTTTAAACTTTTCTAAATTAAAATGTTAATGTATTTAATTAATGTACCAAATGTACTTTTTGACTTTGGATAAGAGTGAGAATGAAGAACATATAAATCCTCAAGCCACTCCCTTAAAGACACAGCTAGGTATCCGGCAGTTGCAACCAACTTCTTCCTATACTTCTCTCAGATTAGCTATTAGAAGGTGTCACCACTATAAGGCAAGCTGACCCTTTTGACAACCAGCACTGTTGGCACTGGACTAAGGAGTCATACACAGCAAATGAGCAGTTGGACCCTCTCTTTTTTCTTCCTACATTTGGTCAGATCTTAAAGACAAAAGTTACAATAACCTCAGTTTCAAATTTATAACTACCAAGTACTATTGTAGAGCCAAATGCTGTTCTGTTACAGTCCTAAGGATTGAAGAAATCACCTGCATTTGAAAATTTAAAATAAATGCAACAAAATAAATTTCACAAACTTCAAGACAGAAATTCTTGCAATAAAATCAATTCCTAGGGTTAAAATGATCCTCATCTACAGAATTTAGGAACTCAAATTATATTCCTTCGTTTTTAATAAAATAGGAAAATGAAAATAAGTATGTCTGTATAAAATAAATATCTATATTTAATCTAAAGAATTAAAAAGTTTACATAAAAAAGTAAAATATTTTTACTGAAGTCTGCTATTTAACTTCTCTCTTTACATTTTGGTTTGCTGTGTAAATATACATAAAGAAACCCAACTGCAGCAAATGCTAGCCTTTTTGAAGAAGGATGCAAGTAAGTGTCAGAAAAACATAACTGCAGTGTAAACTGGTTATTTCCAAATGGTACCCACAAAAGAAAAAAAAAAGTGGATGGAAGTACTGATAAATTGTTTTCTATAAAATTCATTTTAAAAAAAAGGAAAGAACGTGAGCTTGGAAGTCAGTGAGTTTTGTTGAATTTCCCTTCTCCTAAATTCTGTCATCTCCTTTTTTTAAAGGGGCACATCAGCTTCTCACAGACATGTCAGAAATATATACTTCTTTTCCTAAAAATCACTTACCAGTAAGTAATTTACCAGTGAACGTGTATTTTCTCATAGACATTTGCTTAATTGAATGTTGTCACCTTCAATCACAGACAAGGCCTTTTTCAAACAAAATTATAACCTAACAAAAGTGCTAACAATCTATTTCTTTTCTTTCAAAGAAAATAAAGAGATCAGATTCTACATTTCAATACCCTAAAACAACAGATACAGATTACGAAGGAATTTAATGTATAAATTAAAATGATGCAGTTATTTTAATCACATGTTTGGCCATATGGGTCACATAATATCCCAAGTTGCTCAAGAAGAAAGGCCAGATTCTTTTGTTCTAGTTGAAAAATAAGTTGCTCAAAATACGCTGACAATGGCTAAGGCTTGGAAAGTTTTTGATTAAAAAAGGATTTTTGTTGGAATACTTATAATGAGATTTGAGTTGTAGTAACAATATAAAATTGAAAGCAGAATTATATACAAAATGAGTACTGTAAAATATCATTTTTTAGTACAACAGAAAATAAGGTGTTTGTGGTTTTACCACATAAATTCTGTGTTGTCTGCTCACATGCATTCCTTCTTGACCTTCCTCTGAATAGCTATTCTGATTTCCAAGCCCTACTGCACCAGTCATTTGTGGTGGGAGAACTCACATAATCAACATCTCCTAGGCTCTACGTTCTTCCTCTGTTTTATTGGCTTTTCCGGACTGACTGGCATACACGCATCACATCAGCATTCAGTTACAATGCAGACAATGAATTTTCCTAATCCATTTAGTGTGCTGACAGAGCCGTGTTCACAATTTATAGAATTCCCTTTTAGACATCTACCTATTTCACAGTTCATTAAGACTCAACTGAACACCTGTGTTTATAAAGTCAAAAGCAATTTTATCCTAACAAGGTGTTAAATAAGGCATTCCGAACAACAATAACAGCAACAAATATCCTAGACTCTTGACCTATGAAACAAATGATGTGGACAACTACCTGCACCATCCTTGAAGAGTCCAGTAATTGCCACTGAACAACCACAAAAAGCCTTTACTAAAAACTTGGGATGCTGCATCACATCACTTAATTCTTAAAGCAAGAGTATATACAAGGCCACCTTACTGGGTTTACCGACACAGTGAAAACCCCAAATAGCTAAAGGAAGTCAAATAGGGCCCCTTTAGACAATTCCTTAACTTGCTAGATATAACAGCATTTTTCAGCATGCTGAAGCTCAAAAATGTCTGACTTTGGCTAATTTTTCTGAGGTCCTAACATTTTCATGTCATTAATAAAGAGAATCAAAACAAAAGCCACAGACATTAGAGGAGAGGGAAGTGTGTAGTTTGACACTGCCATCTCCATACTCTCAAAATGGAAAGGGAAAAAATAAAGTACAGAAGTGGTGATCCCTGTAATGATTGTGGGTCTCAACATTTTTTTTTCCTGTCGGTAATAAACCATTCTGCAGACCTCCCAATTGTGGCCACCATGATAGTTACTGCTTTGCAAGTTTATGTCTTTTTCATGCATCTGAGCATTATCAATAAAAATTTTAAATGATACCTTTTCCTGTCAAATAAAAATTTTTTAAATGTGAAGCCAAAAAGGGGATTAAGTGAGAATATACAAATGACACAAAAGCTTGCTTTTTGTATTTTTTTCACCAAATTCCTTAATTTATTAATTTTAAAGACATTCCTTGCAAGTCTTTAAAGTGAAACAATGCACCCTAGCTGGCACTGGGGTAATGTGACAATCTTAAAAGTTAGTCTTGTCAGATTCTACTAATTTGTTTCAAAAAGCTCTGCAATTTTAAAGGTAGTGATTATGCGGGGCAGTAAACAAAAGTCTATCTTTGAAAAGACATTTAAATATTATCCTTTGAAGTGAGTAACAATACAGCTTGCCAATCAACAACAGAAGGAAGTTAAAAGAAAAATAAATTATAGTTAAACAGGAAAGGATCACTTCCTGGAAATTCTACCTTATACACTGTGACAAATATGATTTCCATGCATAAAAAAAGAAATTGAAACACTCCTATACTCCAAAACTATGGGTCTTCAAACAGTGAGTGGTTCCTTAAGTATTTGGACTTTTCAGCAAGGCCCCACAGGGAATGCTTCTACTCCCCCAACCCCTGGAGGTCTTAGGGTATCCTACTCCCTGTCACAATGACCTCTGTACCCTTAACTTATAACTTCACCTTAAAGCAGGGGAAAGAGCCCATCTCCACATAAATAAACAGGAACTAAAACACAGAAAACTTCTTCTTTATCAATCTAACAACATCTTCATAGTCAAAAACTTGGGTTTTATGATTCATCTTGCAAACTGACAGGCCAAGTTTGCTCCCTGGTCATGTTATCACACTGAGTCATCTGTGACTCAGAGACTGAGAAATGCTGCCACCTCCTCCTCCCACCAGCACCTTATACAAGCTCTGTGGAAAAAAAAAAAATCACACCACTTCTGTTAAAAATCCACTTAACCTTTTATTTCACAAATGTATAGCATGTGTATCATGGAAAATCAAGAGCGCCTGGGTCTCTATCACTAAGAAAGAAATAATAGTAATACTCATATTCTTTCTTTTATTCTGGTATAGTGTGCACAGCATGTAAGAATATATGTAAATATGTATGAAAGTACATATGTATAATCATAAACATCTTTAAAGAAATAAAAACTAAATTTTTATAGTAAATTTTTCATAATATACTAGGATTATAGCCTTTCTGAAAAATAGTAACTTCCTTAATATTTAGCAATATCTTTTCAGTATTATGGCCATTGGGTACTATCATAGCCACAATGTCACTATGAGGATTTAAGCTCTAACCATTCATTTTTATTTGCCTTCTTAGGCAGTCCAGGGTTGAGTCTTGGAACTGAAATCATCTGTGAGGACAGAATCATAACACTTGCCACAAACTTTGCTGTTAAGATTAAATCAGACAGTACACATCAGCCCCTTGACACAAGGAATCCTTCAATCCATGAACATTCTCTTAGAAAACATCAGATTCTGGTTTTAAAAGTTCAAAACATGGAAATCCAGGGATAGTCATTCACCATTAACTGACTCTGAGCACAACACACATCCTCTCTCTTAACAGGAACAACAATATCCAAATTTCTCAGATGGAAAGTCAGCTATAAGATTAAGTATCACATGAAAAACCCTCAGTTACAGATTCTATAACTCAGTATGGTAGCCATAAGGTATTCAATGAACACCAGCAATAAAATTAAATTAAAAAGACCAAGATCCATCAGCTTCTGAAATTATAGGTATCCCTTTTGTCCAGGGGATAAAATATCATAAAATGACATCTCACTTATCTATGCAAGTTTGAAATAAAGTCTGTGGGAGAAACAGCCAATTGAAGGATTTTCAGGCAGATGCAGTAACTCCTGAAATAACAAAATAAATAGAACATAACTCTATAAATACAATTTCCTTTCTCAAATAGAAGAACCAAATGGCTTGAGTGTGACCTCAAAGAGGATCTGCTTTAAACAAAGTCGTAATATTGTCAGAGAAATCACCTTAACAATACGAGCCTTCAATTACAAGAGACATAAACAGACATTTTAAACCATTTGCAATATTTAGTCTTCAAAAGAACTAAACATTCATTTCTTTGTGTCTTGCTTCTCTAACTTCTCTGCTTTTAAAAAACAGAAGGAAGATTAAGTTCAATTAAGAGTCTGTATGGAGTGATTAGTAACCAGTGATAATGAAATCATTGGGAGTTTATGGTATCACATATCAGTTCTCTGTCATTTAACCCTGAGTCCAAAGAGTGTCTGTTCAATGAAGGAAGGAACCATAAATGCCATCCAAAGATACATATGAAGTGAAAAAAATGTATGAAATCCATAAGGCAAAGATCAGTAATGTGAAGTTGCTGGAAATGCTTCAGGGCATCTGCAAACCACCTGAAAATATACACGCATTATTGCATGTTTGTGTGTGTATGTGCCAATGTGAATTTTTCTGGGGGGAGGACCTATAGGTTACATAAGATTCCATCTGTATGAGTTACATTTTTTTAAAAAAATTATGAATTCCTCCTGCGGAGCTATAGTACCCTAATCTGCACATATTGTCCCTTGCCTGCATGAACATCAAAACCTTACACACTCTGTTAATTAAGAAGTACTTGAGTGCTCACTTTTACACATGTGGAACCCTTTCCTGACATACCTGAAATAGAACTTAGTACAAAAGCAAGCACTGTGTACCACAGTCCTATAATCCATCTTCTAAGAAGTACAAACAAGAGCTGTCATACCTGGAAGTTTGGAAATCATGGTGCATTGGGGAAAAATGTACTTGACAGAAAATAGAAACAAATCTCTTAAGTTGGGAAAGTACAAAGTAGATGGTCACTTTAATAGTACTTTTACCTCTGCATCATTCTAAGACATTAAAATGACTCAATTTAAATATGAAAGTCTAGGGTCTACAAAGAAACATATCAAAAATTTAACAGATTCATAAAGCTAAAACACAGAACAGATGTGAAATGAGAATTTAGATTCAACTTGTCCAAACAGCCCTAAAAAACAACAGTAATATTAATAATAAAAATAACACCAATAGCAGATATAACTCAGGGATAACCCTTTCCTATATACAAAACAGTTTTTACACAGAAGTGTCTAGCTGCCACAATGACTGCCAGTTTAAAGACTGAAGCACAGGGGCTTACAGAACCTCACATTTGGTCTATATCACACAGTTATGGGGTACAGAGGCTACACATATCTACACATCTCCCAGTTTCGAATGCTGTGTTCTTTAATATTTTACTTCAGGTGGCAGAATAAATGCTATAATTTTATCCTTCTTAATTTCTGGTCACATCAATAATTGTTCCTTGAAGTATAGAAAAATCAAGGTGCCAAAAAAAAAAAGTCATTATTATTCCTACTGCTGTGGAACTCATGTATTGGTGGATGAGGTAAGCTAGAGTGTAGAAAACATCAAGGGAATTATCAAAGTAAGAAATTTAGCCTTGGGTCCTTTGAAGCTATTTTAAAAAGTAAAATGTTATGTTAAGAGGTATGTGGTATATCTGTGTATAATTATTATTCCATTGATTTACTGCACACATGTCAAAGAGTGGGCATTTGTATAAGTTTAAACAAACCAACTCAGAGCCAAGCCACATACCCAGAAACCCGGACAACTTGCCTGCCCTCTCTCACCCCACCCTTCATCCTAGCACAAATTACCTAGTAGTAAAAACCTTACTTACAGAGATGACATCTGTCATTTATACCATATTTTTAAAAAGTATCCCAAGCCAGTTGATGGTACAAATATCACAGATAAACTAGCAAGAGTCTTCCTTGGCTATAGTGAGCCCTTTTCTAATTTGATAAGAGCTTTCAGAAATAAGCCAGGAATCAAACTGCATTCTGATGATGAGTACCATGTCTTGCACATGAATTTTAGTTCAGATGTCCAGTTAGGACACAGCAAATCTCATCTACTGAATATTCACATACTAATCCACCACAGGTTAAGCAAGGAGACTTTTATTTAAAGTGAAAAAATCACTTTAAAGTACTGCATTCTAATCTGCTGCCAAAAATCTCTGTGCTTATTATCCAATCATTAGAGCTAATTTTGATTTAAGTTGCTTTCTCTAAGAGACTGACATCATTAGGTTAATTTTCTGTTCTATTTCTGTATACAAAGAGATCTTAATAGAAGAAAAAAGGCAAAAGTACATTCCTCAGATGTTTCCTACTGATAAAATCATTCTTCTCACACTCCCTACTTCAAAGCAGAAAACTTAGAAAATCATCTCATTTTCTCTGCACATGGAAAATAATTTTTTTCTACTTCAAGGCATCATTTCTCCATAGGGTCATTTTAATTACTGAATGTGGGCCAGAAGCTATCTACATAATGTCACCACTGTCTTTTTCATGAAATATGTTTAGGTCTAAATTGAACTATATTTACATTAATTTGAGAAACGTAAAATACAGGGAGGGAAATAAGATGAGGGAAAGAGGCCAGGGACTGCAGAACTGATCAGTGTAAGGGAGTGAGAGAAAAAAGCTTTCTTAAACTGACTGTTCTCATTCTTGCCTGTGGAGAGGAAACATCAAGAAACCAGACTGCCTGTTTGGCCAAGCAGACTGCTTGAAGGTCAAATTTCCTCCTACCCAACACATAGAAGCACAATTACACTGATTTTGTCAGAAATCCTAGCATTATTGATCATTTAAGACAAAATATGGATATAATCAGTTATTTTATGAAGGAAATTTTATACTATCAAATACAAGTCAGCAAACGATCTGGCCCCATTAAGAGTAAGAGGGCCACAGAGGACTAGCTGAGCATTCCAATGCCCACTCAGCCCTCTTGCTCCAAAATCACACTGTTATTGGCTGGGAAACTTTTTCAGTAAAAGGTGAGACCATAAATAATCATCAGCTTTGTGTGCCATATAATCTCTGTCCCAACTGCTCACCAGTTGGATGAGCACCATGAAAATACTTCTGCACCAAGAAAATAGCCAGAAAAAAAAAAATATTTGAATGGAAGTGACTGTGTTCTAATAACACTTTATTTTCAAAATCAGGCAGAGGGCCAGATAAGGCCAACAAGTTACAGTTTGTTCACTATCCTAGACAAGTGTTAGATGTGGAAATGTTCTACAGCTATGCTGTTGAAAAGAGTAACCACTAGCCACATATGACTAATGGTAAAATTCTTGAAACATAGTTAATGTGACTAGGGTACAACATTTTTAAATGTCATTCAATTTTAATTAATTTAAATGTAAATAACCACACAAGGCTAGTGGCTACAGTATTCCACAGCACAGTTCTAGGCACTATTCACTTCTGTCTCCTTAAAGAAGACACAAAAGCCATCCCCCGACTAGTGGCAAAGATTAAGTTTTTGCCTATGTAAAGAAAATGTCCATGCCTTAACATTCACAACATAGCTACACACATCCAAAAACAGTATTTCTTACTTACAAAGCAGCTACATCATTGAGGCCAAAATGATAATTTTGGTGTGAAGCAGTGTAACAGCTACCTATTTATCAGCTGATGCTCAACTGTACAGCCTGAAACCTTGTTCTTTTTTCCTCAGGACACTGTCCAGAACTTAAACAGTTCCATTAACCACTAACGCAAATCCAAACCTCTCTGCAGACCCAGAAGTATTTACGTGTAAAGATGTGGTTAGGAGAGTTTAAGAATGAACATCCATGTCAATTAAATTGCCTTCTCAAAAGTACTCCACCTAACACACTGCTGCAACACAAAAACTCAGGTACATTCAGCGCATTCTTTGCTATACTTACCATTGCTTCTGACAACTGTTTTATTTATGCAACAAGTATGTTTTGCATTTTTTAGCAGACTCAGAGATGTATAATTCAATTAGAAAAAGCAACGTAACAGTACAATAACATATTTTTTGTTCTTCTAAGAATGAATAAGAAATAACAAGACTGTGTCTCCTTAAAGAAATTCATACAATACTAATTTTCTTCAGTGGGTAAAAGTATCTTTAAAATTGAGGATAGTCCCCAAAAACCCTTGAAACTATGAATGCCAGGACACAGACCTATACAGATGATACATAGTGAAGTCAGGTTAGTTAGTGGTCATTCTAATTATTTTATCACTTTTGATGAAATGAAATCATTACAGATCCAATCCTGATCTGTGATTTTCAAATCAACAAAAACATAAAAAGTGGTACTAAGAGGTATCAAAGTGTGATCCAAATTCCTTTGGTGACACATACTGACACCAACTGACAGGAAGCAAATTATATAGTTTGTGTGTGTGTGTGTGTGTGTGTGTGTGTGTTTAAGAATAATTAGTGAGGTAATATTTTTCTGCAGACATATTCATGTATTTGCCTATGGGGTATTGCTATAACCTTCCCAGAAGTGTTGTAAAAAATGTGACATACACAAATAATCCCATCTTTCCAAAATTCCAAAACTCTGAATTTGAAAACACATCTGGCCCCAGAAATTTTGATATGAAGTCTTTTGAAGAAAGCTGCTCAGGTAGAATATTTTCTACCAATGCAATGCTTCTGCTGTCCAGAATCTTGGGACAATGCCTTACCTCAGTCTGAAGGATGGCAGCCCTCTGTTCTTTGGCAGTAAGCGACTCCTTAAGCACTTCAATGTGTTGCTTGCAATCTGAATTTTGATTGCTAAGAGTTTCAAGCTTTGTTTGTAAGGCAAGAAGTTCTGACTCCTTCTTTGAAAGTTCCTGCTTCAGTTGATCAATCTGTGAAACGATAAAATTACGAAAAGTAAGAAACCATTATCCCTACACTTTGCATTTGAGAACTGCTAATTTCTTTCATTGTTCATTAATCAGTGATTATAAATTCAATAGAACAAGGCATGAATTTGGTTAAAGAGATGACCTTGGAAATCACAGTGTTAGTGGTCTGGAGGAGGCTCTATAGGAACAATAATATCAAATAGATTGCTTTCCATCTCACTGAGGCCCTAAGTTCACAATGAAATGAGTATTTCCTGATCAACTCTATTTACCCATGCACCCTGAATTCTACTACAACCACAGTTCTCAGGAGGGTGAACAGGGAGCTAACAAAGGCAATTAACCAAGATATAATACCACAGTAAAGATGCTCAATTAAGGGACTTACTTCACTAATAAAAATCCTCAAAAAATTGGATGTTTTTGTTTAGCTTTTGTGTTAAATTCTGAAGAGACATGGAAGATCATAAAATATACATGAGGTATAAGGAAAGGGAACAAAAGAAACAATCATAATTCAATTTATCAAAAAAACCCAAACAAAAAATCCAAGTTGCCCATGCCCCATGCTATTTGCATCCCTTTCTCCTATTTAGAAATAATTATTAGCTTGAATTTTAGGCTTGTCATTTCTTCTCTTTTCTTTTAGGTTTAATGTATATTTCTGTATCCATAAGTAATACACTATTTTATTCTGCATGTTTTTAAACAGTTCTGGTTAAAGCATATCCACATAAATCCATACACATAGAATTCATTTCAGTGAAGTACAGTATTCCATTTTAAGATGTAACCACAAATTTTTGTCCATTTTGGTATTGACAGATATCTAAGCTTGTTCCTGAGTGTGGAGGTTTTTCTTTTTTCTACGATAGTACTATTACAAATATTTTTATACACATCACCTAGTGCACACAGCAATCATTTTCTTGAATGCCCATCTAGGAGTTAAGATGCTAGAACAAACTTAGATATAAAAAATGTTAGCAAGTAAAGAAATTGTAACTTTTATATGCAATATATTAAGTAGGGTTAATTTCCTATTTTTTTTTAATTCTGTATCATGTTTATCCTATTTTGGTTTTTTAAAATAAAAATATAAATAAAACCATGAACCAAAAATAATTATACCTCTACTTATATTCCTTGAATAATGAAGCATATGTAGTAATTATTTACTAAATGTTTATCAAATGAATGAATTAATGTATTGTCCCACACAAAAAAAGAATAAGCTACATTTTGTTTATTCACCTATGTCATGAGCATTTATATTGTTCTCAGATTTCAACTATTATAAATAATGCCACGAACAACATTCATACGCAACTCTATGTATACATACGCTTTCACTTCTTTTGAGTATATACCTAACACTGAAATTGTTGGGAGACAATGTAACTGTACATTTAGTATTTAGTGTTTTTCAAAGTCATTGTACCATTGTATCATTTTGCATTCCCATCAGTAGCATATAAAAGTTCCAATTTCTTTACTTGTGAACATTTTTTATAATCTATGTTTTTTAATTATAGCATTCTAGTGGGTGTGAAGACTATTTCGTTGTGGTTTTAATTTGTATGTCTCTAGTAACTAGTAAACACCAATTCATGTTTTTTTGGACATGATGCTTTTTTGGGACAAATGTTCTACCTACTTTTTAAGACTTTGTCTCTGAGATTTTGTAGTTTTACTCTGATGAAAACAGATAGATAACAGTATCTTCTTTTGAAGTCCTGTACCACTTTCATTGTTTTGTTTTGATTGGTTGTATTCTGTTCTGTTTTGCTTGATTTTATTATGTCTGGCCATATGGACAGTTATTTTGAAGATAAGAGGAGGCATTACTGTAACCATTGTTGATTCCCTATTATCTGGTTTTGAAATACTGTATCATTTTCACTGTTTTGTTTTGAATGGTTTTATTCTGTTTTATTTTGCTTGGTTTTATTCTCTTTAAAATAAAAAAAACGAAAATAGGTTGATTTATTTTTATCATATTTATGATACTTTTGGCTTCCTGAATCTACAGATTTATACCTGTTACAAGTGTTGGAAATTTTTCAGCCTTTCTCTCTTCAAATACAGCTTCTGAATAGTAACCTGCCCACTCTATCTCTAGTTTACTATAGAATTCTGATTATATTTACCCTAGACCTTACTCTATCTTCCATGTATCTTAACTTGTCTTTTAGGTTTTCTTCATCTTTTAATTTCTTCTACTCTGTTTTCTACTTTATTAAATCCCTCTTCCACTGTGACCACTCTACTGTTAAAATTATTCATTGAGCTATTACATTTGTTATTTCCCATTTCCAGACATTTTAATTGGTTTCTCTAAATCTGCAAGGTTTTTATAGTCCCCAAATCTTTATTTACATTTTGAACTCCTTTTGTTTATTTAAACATAACTACTCATGTCATAGTCAAATTTCTAAAGTCTTTGCCTTCTGGTTCTGTTTTTGTTTTATTGGCTATCGCTTATAGTAGTTCTGTTTTTTTCCTTGAGACTTAGTGATTTTTTTCTTTTTGTTGTGCATTCATATTTTTTTGAAACTCAATTTTAAATACTACATGGAAAGATTTTGAGCTCTACATTGACCATGCATCATTCAATGCATTTGCCTCGACTAATACCTGGGGACAGTACCAACCAAGGACTCCTTTAAACACATTACCTATTTTAAGTTTTTGAATCATATCATATAGAATATCCATCTCAGAGCCAACTAGGATTATAAATACTCAAAACTAGCTTTTTCAAATTTTACTTGTCTCCAAGTTTGAAACAGATTTTTTTCCCTTGATCCCTTTATTCTAAGTGGAGGACAGAATGCGGGCACGGGAAGGGGGGACTCTTTTTTAATTTACCTTCACAGCAATGGTGTAACTGTCTGAGACCCCAGGGTCATGTGGTGGCAGGAGCAGGGCCCCTGTTACATTCTCCATTTGAATCAGCCCAGCACTCTTATTCTTTTCTCCAATGCCCATGTTACTATGACATCTGTCTGACATGCATTTCAAGGTCATCCATCTGACAAAATGGCAATAGGAACGAATAAACAACCAGTGTTCTACTTAAAACACGAGCTGTCTGCTACGGCTTGGTTCTGACACAAGATTTTTTCTAAGTCAGTATTACATAAACACATTTTAAGATTAAGTTTTTTAATAAATGTGTTTCAGTTTATATTTTCTGTTGATTCTATAAACAAAAAATGACATAAGCAGTAAGCAAGCTACTGAAGAAACAGCTGAATATGAACCAAGCGTTAAGCTTAACCAAGAGTGAAGCCCCAATTTTCTTACTAGAAAGTGGGTGTGAATCCCATTTCCAAGAAGTCAGACTATATCAGGGAACAAATAGGTTTCATTCCACTTACTAAATCTGAACTGATAGTGGTTCGATAGAAAGATCCTGGGTCTACTTAAAGGTTTACTTGGAAAAAATCATGATAGTTTATTACTGTTTTTGTGAAGAAATAAGCACTGCTCAGTCATGTGCAATTCATGAAACATATTACTTCCTTATACTAATTAAATGAATCAGAAGCCCATGGTCATTTCTACTTGGAACAAAAGTAAGAAGTTTTCTCATATACAAACAACAAGCATGAAATATAAACAAAAAGAGAAAAAATGAGAATTAGGATTGCCTAAAATGGTAAAAAGAAATTAGACTCTGTACTGATCAACATGATCAGCATTTTTCTCAGGGGGATATGGCCCCCAAATCATAACCAGTTGTAGCTGAGAGCACAGTATATAGTTCATTCCACATATGAAACTGATTCACCTGAAATTATAACTTAACAAACTTTCAGCTCTGCATGCCTAAGCAAAGATGATATTTATAGTGAAAAAACTGATTTTTGCTAACTTCCACAAAGACAGAGTTGAGAGTTGGTATGGGGGTTGGAGTAGGGAAAGAGAAATTTGAATGAAATCAACTATGAAATCAATGATCCAGAGAGGTGGTAATCAGAAGGGCGTGGCAGACTCTGCATACACCTGCTTTCTTCAATAAAAATACTGTAGTTTAATAACAATAAAGCTATTTAAAGTCTATAAATGTGAAATAGCCAGTGACTTTAATAGCTTTCATGCTATGACTGCCATGATGTGAATTTTATTTTTTTCTTTTTCTTTTTTTATTAGTACATGTTTACACTACATAATGGTTACAGTGCTATTGTGAATGGTATTCTCTTTTTCCTGATTTCTTTCTCGGTGAGTTCATTGTTGGTATAAAGAAATGTTACTGATTTTGTGTGTTGATTCTGTATCCTTCTCCACTGAATTTGGTTATTAATTCTAGGAATCTTTTGGTGGAATTTTTTGGATCTTCTGTGGAGGATCAAGTCAACTGCAAACAACATCTGCAAATAATGACAACTTGAATCTGTATCTATATCTATATTATTTCTTTCTCTTGCCTGATTGCTCTACTAACGTTTTGAGTACTGTGTTAAAGAGAAGTAGTAATAGTGGACACCCTTGTCTTCCTGCTGATTTTGGAGGAAAAGCTTTCAGTTTTTCACCACTTAATATAATGTTGGCAGGAGGTTTGTCATAAATGGCTTTCATTGGATTAAGATAAAGTCATTCTATATCTATTTTCCTCAATGTTCATCATAAATGGATGTTGGATTTTGTCCAAGGGTTTTTCTGTGTCTATTTAGATAATTATGTGGTTTTTGTCCTGGCTTCTGTTTATGTGATCTACTATACTTATTGATTTATGCATGTCAAACTATCCTTGTATCCCTGAGATGAAGCTTATTTGGTCACTATGTATGATCTTTTTGATGATTTTTTGTATTCTGTTTTGTATCTTGAGGTCTTTTAAATCTATATCTAAAGAGACAGACCAGTAGTTACCTGTTTTGGTTGGGTCCTTGTCTGGCTTTGTAATGAGAGTAATGTCAGCTTCCGAGAATGACTTTGGGAGTACTCCTTCCCTTTCAATTTCACTAAAAAGTTTTGAGAAGTATTGGCATTAGATCTTCTCCACAGTTTTTGTAGAATTCAACAGTGAATCCATCCAAATATGAGCTTTTCTTAGTTAGTAGATTTCTATTACTGCTTGTATTTCATTGCTTGTTATTTGATTATTTAGGGTTTTTATATCTCCTTAGTTCAGTTTTGGCAATTCATATGTACATGATGTAAATTTTAAATAAAGATTTATATAGACAATAATAGAAAAAAGGTTTGCTAAGGGGAATATAGTTACAGGGCAAAAATTCATATTCTTCCATAAAAATATGCCTCTTACTTCTTTTACAGCCATAAACTCAATAAAAATGGAAAATGATGCAATTGAACATGCATGAAAACTAAAGCTGGAGAAGGTCTCTCTCTGTGATAGCCAAAAGAAAAGCCAACCAGAATAACATCACATGCTTCATATGAACTCCACGTGGAGATCAGGCACACTTCATTCCGTCTGAAAATTCTTCCCCCACTCATGTCTGTGACACAACCACCACCCTGAAAAAACCACTCTGCCAAGGAAAACAGCTTCTTTTTCACTGCAGATACAGCTCTCATGTCTAAAAAGTGATATGCTTATTATCATGCATTTTAGATTATGAGATTTGTAATCCATCAGAGGTTTATAAGAAAATGTGTTACAAATTCAGAATAAAGAGGGAGATCTAAGAGAGCAGAGTGGTTCATTTGGCAAGAACTGAAAACAGAGGGAGCAGCTAATATAGAAATACTGGGATTGGTAGATAAAAAAATGTGTTAGACTAGGAACAAAGCCTTATACAGAAAGAAGAGGCGTCATTTTTGGAAAAACAATTATTTATAAGCCATTCTCAAAGGCTTAATAATGTCCCTAAAGTAACTCATGTTTTCCATGCTTCTTAGATTTAGCTCTCAAGGTCAGATTTCTCTAAGCCTCTGGAGTTAGGATAAGAATTAGAGAATCCAACAGAGGAGACCTGCACAGAGCAGAAAGTCTCCTAAACTTGGTGCTCGAGGAAAACATCCATGAGCTAGAGGATTTTAGCCCTGGTCAGTTAAGTCTCGTATTCCTGGCTTCATAAGCAGAGATCCCAAAACTCTACTTTTATATTTTTTGAAACCCTTCCTCCACCTTTCCAAAAATGTAATGACCTGGTTTTGTTGTGATGTCATATTTATAAAAGCAACTTAAGCCTTCACTACTACTTAATTTAATAATAGAAATTCAAGAGGCTCCACCAGTTCCAATCATCTACTCAGGATCAGATGCATGGGCTTCTGCACGGCTACTTAAAATATTTTCCTTGCCTCCAACCTATCTGCTTTTTTCATTACAAGAATCAGTGCAAGTAGCATTCATACACTTAGATAAGGAATTCTGCTCAATTCTCAAAGTAGGAAAATTTTTTTAAAAATCAAGTAAAGTAATGAGCTATAAATATTCTAGTTTAAGCCAGCAAAAGCATTTTTCAACAGAGAAAATATAAAAACTCACTAGTACTTTATAACAAACATGCATCAATCTAAGAGATATCTATGAGATAAAAACTTATTTTAGTTTGCATTTCTTAGAAATTTATTTTATATATCATTTTGAATTTATTATTATTATTATATTTGGTTATAGTCATTTAAGAATAACTTTAAATTATTAGCTATATTATGAGCCAGGTACTTTAACTGCATTATCTCATTAAATCCTTATTTAATCCCCTCAAGCCACCCTCTAATTCTGGCAGTACTGACCTCACTTTATAGAGGAGGAAAGTGTGGCTGAGTGACTAAAGTCACTTTCCCAAGGCCATGCAGCTAGCATAGGTAGGCTAGACACTTGCCAGGATCTACAGATCTGCATTAGTCCTCAGCCTTATATTCTTTACACCTCATTCCACTAGATCTCCTTGAACATTCCTGAGGCCTGACCACTTGTGCAACAAGCCATTAAAAGTTAAATCTAACTCAAGGATTGATAGTGTCTCAGACAAATGTGGGCTACTACAGTTCCTCATTTGCTTTACAAAGACTCTATAAATGCCTTATTCACCTGGACATAGTTCATGATGAAGGGAAGAGTTGGCAAAATTTCTGGCATTTTCAGCTTTAAAAGTAGATTCAACAATCAATCTCCCATTGTTGAATGACAGAGTAAGGAGGAAAAGTTTAAGCCAAACGATAATTCCTGAAACTTCTTGACTTCACTTATATCTGTTCCTCTGGTATTCACTTCCAGAGTAATTCAGACACTGCCAGCAGGTCACACCAAGTCACCCTAACTCTGTACTGGCCGCACCTCAGCTTGACTCTCTGAGAGAAAGAGAGAGGTACTGTAAAAAAAGAAATCAGAAGGGGATACTGAGCAGGGAAACCCACTAGGCAATCTATTCTGCACTCTGAAGGAAATGATTCCTTTCAAATCCACTGGACACTCTCCTTGTATCTCCATCTCTACACTTTCAGTCATAATCTTGGTATCTATTTTAGTGATGGAAAGGTGGTAGAGGTAAACACAGGTTTTTTTTTCCCTTATAGAATTACACATGTGTATACACACATACATAGGTGATAAAGTAAATACTAGATATTTTTAGCTCTTCTCTACAATTTACAAACTCTGCAATGAGTATGCATCTGTTTCACAACCAAAAAAAATCATTTAAACATTTTCCCTCTCCCAACATTTTATTACAGAAGTCTGTATCATTCTAACTCTGTTTCACTTTATGAGGCAACAAACAAGATTAAATCCAAGAGGAAGAATAGGGACATTTAAAAGTGACAAAAAAGAAAAAAATCTTTTAAAAACTTGATATGGTTATTATTTTGAGAAATGAAATAGTTTAACAGAGGATTAGATAAAATGATCTCACAGTCACCAGGTAGCAATTTGGGGTTATTCATAAATTTAATAATTATGTATTTGTAAAAATAATATTCAGGTGCTCATTCCAGTTACAGTCCAAAGTTTAATTTTGAAAACTACAAACCAATTCTTTAAAACTGTCAATATTAATATAAATTAACAGAGCAGATAACCCTAATAATATTTTATAAATATTCCACAGCAATTGATAATAACAATAAACGAACTCAGCAGTAGAGGTTGTTTTCTTATTCTTATTTTATGGAAGAAGAGATTGAGACTTACAGAGATTGAATAATTTAGCAAATGAAAGAATGGAAAAACCAAATACTAAAATCAAAATGCCTTAATAATATTAAAATGATTTAATATAATCGGTCGATAAGAGCAACACCATTTGAGATAATTACCTTCTAAGGATGGGCAAAAAACGACAATATAGCAATGTAAAAAAATTAGCAAACTTAGGAGAATTAAAAATTTGAACAACAAAGAACAAAATATGTTAATTCTGGAGATAGAGAAACAGCAAAGGAACCCATTAAAAGAGCCTGATGACAATGAGTAGAAATTCCACCAAAGGTTTTCCTTGATCCTTTTTTTTTGGAATCCGTATTTCTGAACTAAAAATATTCCACATTATTCTTTATTGTCAATATATTTCATGATATTACATAAAACAGATCATGTGGTATTTGGAAGAAGTATGTATGCAAACCATAACTTTCCAGTCACAGTAATAATATAAAAGACTCTAACTCTGGGCCATACCTTGGTCTTCATAAACTTCGAGTGACTTTTGTAAACCTCTATTTGTTTGATCTCTTCTTCACGGTCCTCGGTGTTCAGCGCACCATTGGCTTTTAACATCTGGATCTCATCCTCAAGATCCCTTATGTTTCGCTCCAATGAAGCAATTTTTGTGTCCTTTTCATAAAAAGGGAAAGAAAAAAAAAGAACACTGTTTATCAGCAATGTCTAAACAGAATTTAAGAATCTGATTTTGGTAGTAATACATTAACAATGTCGTAGACATAATTCTGAATTCAGAATAATTTGCTTTTTCTACACTTGAGGATCATCATTGAAATGACTGCATTCCCAATCAAGTATTAAGGGAGTTATTATTGGTATTACATGTCAACATAATACCAAGAGTTACGTAGATATGCGTCACTAACATGAAGGAGCCAAATTACCAGAGCAACAGTCCCAAGAGAAATCTAGTGTTAACAAACAAAACATGGCCAAATCTGTAACTGAGGATATAGTTAAGCATGGTATTTTTTTGAGTCTGCTTATAAACATAAAAATGGTTCACTCACTATATGTGCTGTGGCTGGTTTTATAATGCATGCTTGGAATTTGACTCTAAAGAAAATTCAAACCCACAAATAGGGAAAAGGATTCTCATATAAAATATAGATATAAGTGAAATTAAATTACTGAATATTGACTTAGTATGACTGATGTACTAAATATTGAAAATTTATAGCAACTAGAAATAATATATCACAACAACATGATTTACTTGGCAACCAGTCAAGTCCCTACATGACAAAAAACATGTCTACCTTGCAAGGCATTTCTAACCTACTGATTCACAGATCCAAAAAACTAGAAATATTACATTCAGATGTGGGATTGAGAAAAAACAATCAATGACAGACTATACACAAGAGATCACATAATAAGAGAGAATGCATTAGAAAGCAGACAAGACAGACCCTTTTACAAAGGGAACGAAACACACACACACACACACACACACACACACACACACACTTCCACAACTTCAAGAATTAAACTCAAATCAACCTTGAAATTAAACACACCAAGGTCTGACTTTAAGTCACCATTTACCTGCTTTATTACAATTATTTAAGGAGCTTGTATTAAATTTGTCAAAGCAAGTCACCAATTCTTTTTCTTAAACTAAATGCCTTCATTTTACTATAATCTGAAAGATGAAAAATTGCACAAAAGTAAACACAATGAATGGGCTACTCTATTTATAACTCATTAAAAACCTTACAACAAATATGACTTTTATGTCTCTAGTTATTATATGGCTTACTTTTTCTATGTTATGTAGTGTATCTAATGTGGTATTATAGCAAAATTATTATTATTATAATTATACTGCTCTCATATTAGAAGGAAGAAAAAGAAGAACAGTGACAACTACTTTTTGGACTCTCACACTCTAAGCATAGTGGAAGCTTTCATTAATTCTCAGAAAAAATTCCAAGAAGATAAAATGAAAAGATTTTGAAATTTTCTACATTCTAGTTTCATTTTCCTTTAAAAATAACATATGTTGTATTTTACTACTTAAAAAAGAAATATACTTTAAATTTATAGAAAACTGAGAACATCTCTAAGCCTACTATCTAGAGGTGACTACCATTTGTGCTTGTTATACAGTCTGTCAGTATTTTTCAAATTTAGATGCAATGTCTGAAAATCTGCTACCAGTTCAGGTAAAAGGAGTGATAGATTGAAAGCTTGCCCCCCTCCAATTTATATGTTGAAGCTCCAACTGCCACTGCGATAGCATTTGGAGATAAGGCATGGTCATATTAAAACTTGGGAAGTAGTAAGAGTTAGATGACTTCATGAGGATGGGGTTCTAATGATGACATTAGCACCCTTGTAAGAAGAGACACAAGACAGTGCATTTGTTTTCTACCCTCCTCCTATTCCCCGTCCGCACATAAGTATATAGCAAAAAAGTAGCCTTCTACAAGTCAGGAAGAGAGCCCAGACATCACAACACAACCACGCTGACATCCTGATCTCAGGTTCCCAGCCTCCAGAACTGCAAGAAAAATTTACACTGCTTATTCTCCCCAGTCTATAGCATTGTGTTAAGGCAGATCTGGTTGACAAATACAGGAAGTCATACTTAGTTATTCATTTGAGTTCTGAGGTAAGAGAATCTCAGTTTTCAAAGAAGGATTCATAATTAAAAAGTGATGGAAAAAGAACTTCTAAAAGTTTGTAGAAGTCTTCCAAAATAAGTGACAGTCACTCTAAATCAATATTTTTTCTGGTTATAGTTGAGGGGTGTTCATTATAAAAACTTGAAAAACCATGTACATAATTATGATTATCCACAACCCCATCACCCAGATATAGCCACTATTAACATGTTTCCTTACTCTTGTGAAAGCCTTAAGATTGTATTTTCACTCTAAAGCATATTAAGTGGTATGCATTAAAACTCTAAATATATGATATAGCTTCTCTATACTGAAGTATAAACTGGCAATGGGTGAGATGTATAAATCAACAGTCATTAAGAGTTTATATAAGTACGATCTTTATAAAAGTTTAACAAGTTGAGAGTAAATATAAGGGTCAAAATTCATGCTTTTTTTTCTATATAAAATGTCCTGGAATTTCATTTTTGAAGTGACCATATATACATATGTGTGTGTGCGTGCATGTGAGCACATAGTAATACTCTTTATAGCTCTCGCATCTTATACTTTTTTTTTTAATAGCCTTGGTAGACTCTCAGGTTTCAATCATCTAGGCAAGTGGAGAAGAACCTGCTTTCTCACAAACCCTGTTTTACTCTCAGTCAACTTTTAGTTAGTAATGACTAAAGCTACAACCTCCACAGGTTAAAAGAAACTTTCCACTGCATATTAAAGAATTACATACTGCTAAGAAAAACTTATATAGAATGATTCTTAATAGATTAAAGCCTATTCTCATATATCTCTGAGATAAACATTCACCACAGGTTAAGAACTTTGACAATAATGTTTTTTACTTTTCCTATTTTTTAAATTAACCAATACTTTTCTTTGTGATCACAAACTTTGTCCTTTTAGTCACAAGTGCCCAAAACTACAAAAGAAAAATGAAAGTGCATTCCATTGTGAGAGCCACCTTTATAAAGATCTATTTACTCTGTTCTTGTTTACACTTCTGTTCTTATAAAAGAAGTGAACTGCAAGTGCAACACAATTCATTCCCAAAATCATCAGCAGAGAAAAAAATCAATAGGAGAACACAAATAAAATCTATAGTACAGAAAAAATATAAAATACACAGCTAGATTAGATAGTTCTGGGGTATGGTCAAAATGATATTCAAAACCTCAAGTTAGAAAAAGACTGAGGAAATGTAAGCCTGAAAATCAAAGGCAAATAAAATGGCTATCATGTTCAACTTTTCTCAACTGCCTCAGTCTGAGAACCAGAATTTTATTTTTTCTCAAAAAAAAAAAATTTAAAAACTCTAAAACTAAGATGAATGACTAAAAAACTTTCGTATTTCAAGATTATGGAAGGTCTGATCTGTTGAACGTGAGATATGGATGCTATCTTTCAGAATACACAGCAAATGTACATAATCAATAACTCTCTGCAGTAATCTAGAATGCAGAGAAGAATACTGAAAATATCCTGAGTAGTTTTAGAAGACAGAGTGATTTCCACTGAGAACTTTGAACCTCTGTCTCAGGAGCATAACCATAGACCCAAATTTAATCTTCCATGACACTTCTTAAAAATCTGGAATCTGAAGTGGAACAATCGCACAATTTCAATTGACAAAATTTCATGTTAACATGGTCTTCGTGATTCATGTTTTATGGTACACTTTAAAATAAACTTGACAAAATTGACAAAATTTCATGTTAACATGGTCTTCGTGATCCATATTTTATGGTACACTTTAAAATAAACTTTCTATCAACCATATCACACAACCAACTGCACAACATGTCAAAACTTGTCACACACTGTTACTGAGCTTCAATGTGTCACTTCTATTGAAGATCCCTCCCTTTCTGTTGGATGGTACTCAGTAGCAAATTTCATGAAATGTTTTGATCACACCACTGAAGTTTGAGAAATGTCTGCAGGAGAAACTTTTATTTTTATGTTTTGGTAGTCATTGGAAATTGAACCCAAAGTGGGACAACTGCCTAGCTACAACCTGAGTCCTTTAAAAAATTTGTTTGTTTTTGGAGACAGGTTCATGCTAATTTACCCAGGTCGAACTCGAACTTATGATGCTACTGCCTCAGCCTCACCAAGTCCTGGGATTTACAGGCACACGCCACTCTATCTGACAGCTAAAGACTCTTAATGCACATTAGCATCAATGGCTCTGAGGAATGCTGCCACAAAGTATTATTATTTTTTTGTCACAAAGTATTTTGTCTAGTTTCATTCCAGTATTATTGAGATAAGTCAATTCTTGAAAAAGAAATTTGGACTTAATAACTGTGTTAATATCAAAGTTGTATTACTAAATTGAAGAACCAAAACAATTATTTGGATTCTTTGAGAGAAAATTTGCCACAATTCAGCAGGAGCATAACACTGGGTCCAGCGAATCTATCCCTTAAATTTTCTACTGTAAATTTGTATTTTAGTGTGATAGTAGTCAGCTGTGTATCTCAGTACCTTTTCCTGAAGGATATAAGAAAAAATAGCAAGTTATGTGTGTACCCACTTGGTACGACAAATAGTAAGGTGTGTGCACATGTGAAAAATTAGCAAAACAGGATTGTTCCCCCAACTTACACTTTAGCTGGTTTTGCATATGTTTATGTGAACATCACAGAGGGTCCAGTACACCCAAACCACTCCAGGATTTATTTTAACAAGTTTTCTTTTGATTTTTCTGGAAGAAATAGCCCAGTTCAGTACAATGGCACATGAAAACTCTGATTTGCAAGTTTCAGAGATCAAAAGTGAATCATCAGATTACATGTGCATGGGTGATGAAGATGATCCGTTATAGCAAAACACATGCTTTCATAACAAAGCAGTAGAGTACTGTGGGTGGATGATAATGAGGATGATGATGACAATGACATTGATGCTGGCCATGTAAGCCAAATTTCCCATGATAGTGAAATGGAACAAGAATAGACTGATACAGATACAGGAAATGCAGACCTCCTTGATTCAGATGAAAAAGAAAACAGTACTGCCAGTACATAACTAATCAAAATGTGGCAAAAATGGTTTCTCAACGAATGGAATGATCCAGTGTTACAACTGTATCTGAAAACATAGTGAGGATCTTGGCAGAGGTGAAACATATTAGACAGAATGCCAACACTGCCATTCAATGTTGGAGACTGTAACAGATGAAATGCTATAAGATGCTGTGAAATACACAAAGGCTAAATGTAAGTAAAATGTCCTGTGTGCATCAATAGCAATATTTGAAAATGTATTTATCATGACACCTCACTAGCTGAACTGAAAAATTCACAGGTCTGCTGCACTTAGCAGGGATTAATCATGATATTGGTAGGAACATCAAAGGCTTATGGAAAAACGATGGGTCAAAATATGGCATAAAAATTTATCCCCTTGTCGATGCAAAGACTTATGCTTTCAATTTAGACATTTATCCTGGAATTCAGTCATCAGGTACTTATTCATATGATAATCAACCAAAAAATGTTGTGAACAGATTTGTTGCTCCTATCCCCCAAACTAATCGTGTGACATTCAACAATTAGTTTAGCAGTTTCCAATTGATGCTACATTTGCTAAGAGAGCACAAGTCGACAAGCACAGGAACTGTATGCAGGAACAAAGCAGAGATTTCAAATGAAATGTTCCAATTTCAAAACAGAATTGTATAGTACAATCTTTGGATTTCAAAAAGATGTAACATTGGCCTCAGATATGGCAAAGAAAAACAAACTGATCCTGCTGATGTTAACATTAAACCCTGAGGGCAAAATATTGATAGGGAGACCCCAACAAAACAGAAGGCTGAAATAGAAACTTTCTACAACAAAACTGAAGGTGGAGTAGATGCTGTTGATGAGTTATACAGCAACTATGAAGTCACCTAAATGCAAAGCATTGGCCAAAGCATTGACACAATGGGCCAATAGACCCTCCCTATATTTTCGGACCTAATTGTAATACTGTGTCATTCCATTTCACTGTGTGACCATTTTGCAACATTTTGATTAGTCAGATACTGTATGTACTTACATTGCTATTTTCTTTTTCATCTGATCAAGGAAGTCTGCATTCCTTGTGTTTATATCAGTCTATTCCTGCTCCATTTTATTATCATGGAAACTTTGGCTTACATGGCCAACATCAACATCATCATCATCATCATCATCATCCACCCACACCACTCTTCCATTATGAAAGCATGTATTTTACTATCATGGATCATCTTCATTGTGTTTTACCTGATCCTAAACATGTGTGGCACACATAGATACAAAGAAAATAACAAATGCAAAATATCACAGAGAAATTTTCTTAAAAGATTGAGACTGGAGCTCACAAGAGATCATTTACATCAGAGTAAAAACAAAAAGTTTCTGCCCAGGAAACTAGGCAAAAACATTATGGAACACACTGGTGAGCTGACACGTAAATAGACAGGTGCAGAACCACAAAGACCTACGACAACAACAGGAAAACAAAAAAGATGTCAGTTATGTCCCACAACAAAGAACAGGAAAACAAAACATATGTGCTGAAGTATAAGTGATACTTGTGTATGGAACACGTAGTTGTCATGTGTAAAGACTGCCTTGGGTGTGACAGTTGAAGTCAAGACTATTTCTGTAGTATACTTGTTTGTGTGGTTCACGTTGTAGTTCACATACATTTTTATTTTTGATATTATTTTTTATGTTTTGTAAGAATGTAAACAGCTGATGTGAAAATGTTGATGTGTATTCTAAGTACTCACTATATATCTGATATTTAATTTTATTGATATCTATTTCTCTGCTAAGTGCATGTTGTACAATCTAAGAGGAAGCACCTCACAAAAAAGGAAGAGAAGTGACAAGACTGCCACATAGGAAAGGAAAGCTAAGCACATGTGCTGTCAGCATAAGTGATGTGTGTATGGGGAAAATACAGTTGTCATGTGTGAAGACTGCCTTGAGTATGACAATTGGAGCAAAGCTTATTTTTGTTGTTCAGTTCTATTAGTATTTTTAATGTAGTCCATATAGAAATTTATTTCTCTTGTTATCTTTTAGGTTATGTAATCAAGTACACAGCTGATGTGAAATGTTGATGTCTATTTTAAATATACAAAATATATTAAGATTTTAATACTTTATTTTATTGATATGTTATGTTCCTATTAACTACACTCTGTATAATATAGTAAGAATCTCCTGACAAAACAGTAAGACAACTGAGATGTCAAGTACAAAAAGGCCAAAAAACCAAAACAAATATCCTGTTATTTGCATATATGAAACATGCTGGTTGTCATGTGTATGGACCACCTTAGGTGTGATAATTGAAGTAAATATTTTTTTGGTAAAGTACTATTAGTACTTTCATTGTACTTTATATAAGAATTTGTGTTGTTCTTTTTTAGACTTGGTTCACCAAAAAACAGCTGATTCTGAAAATTTCGATGCTTTTTTATAAACACTCAATATTAAATCCAATATTTTATTTTTGTGATTTTTTTCCTATTAAGTACTCTTTGTTTAATATAACTCATACAGGGAGCCGGGCGTGGTGGCACACGCCTTTAATCCCAGCACTCAGGAGGCTGAGGTAGGAGGAGCGTTGTGAGTTTGAGGCCGGCTTGGGCTACAATGCGAGCGCAAGGCCGGCCTGAGCTACATAGTGCGACCCTGCCTCAAAAAACCAGGGCCGGGAGTTTGGCTCAGTGCCTTAAGCACCTTCCCTGGCAGGCACGAGGTTGCGAGTTCAATCCCTGGTGCCGCAAAAAAAAAAAAAAAAAAAACAAACAAACAAACATATATATATATATATATATATATATCTCATACAATTAAAAGTAATAATTCTTAGAAATATTCTAAAGAATAAACATGGGCCAGACAAATATGTTTCTGTACCTTTATGACAAAATTAGTGTTATGCTCCCCAATGACTGTGGAGCTTACTCTATGACCCTGCTGACTTCTGTCACTTGAAAGGGGTTTGCTGAGGGCTTGTTTAGATAACAGCAATAAAATAACCAATCTGGAGTGCCATTCTTCTGAACTCATAGCCTCATGTCTCAGGTAACATCCCAATAGTCATGACAAAAGATACTCATAAAATTGTCTTGTTCATACTATGTTTTGGTTATGGACTATAAGAATGCGAAAAAAATTCAGGGGAAAATACAGCTAAAATATATTTGCTTTACTGCTGTCATGGAAAAAAAAAATCTGAACTCAGCATCTCTTCATTTCTTTTCCCACATTCACAAGGTAATACTTGTAAAAATTGTATGCACATATAGTAGATCACAGTTCCTAAAGTTTCTACTCAACCTAAAGGCTTCTTGCGTATCAATCATTTGAAGGATGCAAAATAGATAAAGAGTGGATGCTAACAAATAAACAAGTAGAACTGACTCTTTAATGGCTATATACCCAACAGGCTCAATTGTTAAACTGATCATGAATATTAACATTAGCCCTTGAGTACACTGATTGAAATAATAAGGATGCAAGCTAAATGGGAAGACAGAAGTAAATTTATTTCTGCCTTTTCCCTCTCTTTAAAAATAATTGCTGGACATATATGCTTCAGATTGATAGTAAACTTAGACACAGATAGTTCTCTCATTCTTTATTTATTTAACAAACATATATAAGAAGCACCTACCTGTTGGGTATCAATCACTCTACTGGGCGTGTGAAATACCAAGCTGATGTCAAATAAATGAATGGGTATCCTTCTCTCTTTCATATGAAATACAGTTGAGATCCTTGCTACTGAAAAATGTGGTCTACAGACCAACAGCATGAACACCATATAGAGGTTTTCAAACATGCAAAACCTCAGGCCCCAATTCAAAACTACTAAATCTGAATCTGCATTTTCCCAAGGTTTCAGGTGATTTAGGTGATCTAAATACCACAGGAGTCCAGACGATACACAGTACAAGACTTACCAATACAAGACAAATCAAGGCAACTTTACTGCCTAAATATATTTACAAAAATATGAAGTACTTTCAAGAGCTATCCAACTTGGCACAGGTCTCCAGCAATCCCAAGAGTAAACTTGCTGGAGTATCTTTGCCAGTCAAGGTGTCATTACTTCTCCTTCTGTGTTTGTCAAACATTATATTCCCCTTTAACATCAAGAAACAGATTTCAATTTCTGTCTAGAAACTGTGAATACTGAAGTGGTGAGTGGGTGAATATAAAAAAAAAAAAAGCAACAGCATTTAGTCACAAAAAAGTAACAATTATGTTATTGCTTAGTGTCACAATGTGTCTTCCTCTCAAACACAGTAAGAATTACGGGTTGCATTTTAATATCAGGCCACAAAAGAAAATATGAGTTGTTTTTTTTTTTTAAGAGTATGAAAGTCACTCTGCTCACATATCAGTCTAGGAACCTTGATTAACAAACACACGGCCAATTTGGTTTAAGAAGATGTGATCTAATGTTCAGGAAATGTCCCTACATAATCATATTATACTTTACTTAGAATAAAATTCTAAACTATTATTGCTGGATACCATAGAGGCTCTTGAAGACTTAAGTTTTAAAAATCATCTAGTGGTACTGCAAATATAACTGTGCACCCCTTGGTCTTAAGCTACCGGAGTGATGCCCTACCTTTGGAAGCATTTGCTGTGTAGGATAACCAGGTAATGTGAGTCCCAGTGAAACACTCCAGAAAGGAGTCCACTTAGGCCTAAGACATATTTAGAAGGAAAATACACGCCATAAAAACACTTCATCTTTTTGGACCTTATCACACTATAGATAGATGAAGATGACAGATGTTATGTGAGTTTTTTGGTGATGCTGTTCCCGTGTTTCTGTTTACACAGATGATATTCAATTCCTTCTTATACACAGGCTCAGAGAATCAGGTTGGACTATACCAATTAAAGCAGTTATGGTGCTTTTATGTTCTTGGCCTGGTCTTATTTGCCTACATCTGATTCAATCTTCATGAAGTCTGTTCCCTGGGTGTGTATACTTCCTGCTGTTTTGTCTCTGTGCACATTATGGACAGCCTATGAGCAGAAGATGTATCTCTAGTGGTTCTTGTGGCCTTTAAAGTTTTGTTCTCCATGTTTGAACTTCTTTTTTGCTAATCAACATAAATCAAACCAGAGAGAGAGACAGAGACAGAGACAGAGACAGAGACAGAGAAACAGAGAGAGAGAGAAAGAAGAGGGGAGAGGAGAGAAAGGGAGGCAGGCAGGAAGGAAGGAAGGAAGGAAGAAAAAAGAAAGAAAGAATAAAATAAACCAAATAGACTGCCTTGAAAAGTGAAAAATCTGACTCTTACAGGGTCACAAAGTTGGATGCAAAACTTAGTTTAGGCTTTAAGCTCTTGAGTAAGATAGTCAGCCTTTCTGAAATGGCATCATGCCCATAAGCACGTCAAGAAGACTGTAAATGAAGTGTGAGGCATGCAAAATATCTATCACACAACCTGTCCCAGAACAGTGAAAGGTTGCCATTATTGCCACAGGCTACAAAATTGCTATCCTTATTCACTCCCTTGTTCCAGTAGATGTACAAGGAGACAGGAGGAGCTTCTATTTTTGTTCTGCCCTCTTTAACTTTGTGAGCATACTCTTAACCTTGCTAATCCTATAACCTAAGGTTGCTACAAGAAGTAAACAAATAACATGTAAATTTTCCAGAATAGTTAATACATTGTAGGTGCTCAATAAACAATATCTTCTCTTTCATTTCTTGTAGCAGATCTATTACTTTTTGTCTACTCAGATTCTTTTCCTTTTGGGAAGTGCAATTCCCTAAGGTTTTAGTGGAGTTTCAACTCTGTGACCATGACTAGAAACAAGTACCATGAATCTTCTGGACATCAGGATTGGTTCAGGGCTAAATTCCTAACTCTAGCAAGGTAAATTAGAGTTCTTTGAGAAACACGATATAAATACAAGGATTAAAAAAACTCTTGCTGTCCTTTTCTGAAAGTAAGAAAAATGTGGGTCTGTGACTGGTTGCAGCCTCAATATCATGCATCAAGAACCTACCCAAACCAGGCGTGGTGGCACACACTTTTAATCCCAGCACTCGGGAGACTGAGGTAGGCGGAGCGTTGTGAGTTTGAGGCCGGCTTGGGCTACAACGTGAGCACAAGGCCAGCCTGAACTACATAGTGCGACCCTGTCTCAAAAAAGTAGGGCTAGGAGTTTGGCTCAGTGGCTTAAGCACCTGCTTGGCAGGTGCGAGGTTGTGAGTTCGATCCCTGGTGCCAAAAAAAAAAAAAAAAAAAAAAAAAAAAAAAAAAAAAAAAAAAAAAAAAAAAAAAAAAAAAAAAAAAAAAAAAAAAAAAAAAAAAAAAAAAAAAAAAAAAAAAAAAAAAAAACCTACCCAAATGATTGGACCTTTATACCCACTCCTCAGAATTCCAAACTACAAAAGCAAACTTTCTGTCATTTGTAACAGGAGAGTCTATCAGTGTGAAAGATAACACTAAAATATATTAAATGTAATATTCTGTAAATCTACAGGCAGAGAAATCAAAATGAGTACGACCATCACATCAGAGTCAAAAAATCTCAAGAAAGCACAGGAATCTAATATAAAACTGAATATGAACAAGATCATAGAGAAGATAAAATTCTTACCAGGCATGAGTAATAATGTACAAAAACCAGAACCAGTAGGCATCATGACTAGCATACAGTATCAGAACAAAAGAAAGCATTTGAAGTATGTAACAAAGAAGAGCAAAAAGATAGATGGAGTAAAAATAATTCACATGTAGTTGCAGAAAAGTTGGAAATGAAAGGGCGGTGAGGAGAAGTGATAACAAGTTGATAGTATCAAGCTAGGAGTTTGTTCTTGGTATGAGTAGGAGTCATTTATAATCTGATAAACAAAATAGCAATAGGCTGCTTTTATGCTGTTAATGATAAAAACAGAAGCCAAAATGGAAGGTAAGACTGTAGAAATAACGAAATCATCAGCCTAGTGATAAAAGAATTATCAGACATGGCTAAGACTTAAGGATAGAGAAAACAATAGAAGAATTTAAAAACACAAATGGGTTAAAAACTGATGGCAATTATGGAAAAATCTAAGAAAATAAGAGACTGAGATTTGAGAAGGAAGGGCAACCAAACAAGGCTTTAGTATGTCAGTGGAGATGGGGCGGTTTCAAAGGAACAGTTATAAAAACTAGAAATTGAACTCCATATTTATTATATTTTATATTTTATATATTAAACCCATGGGGTCAGGGATGACTGACAAGTGACTCAACAATAGAGAAAGAACAGGGAACAGGGCAACAAAAGCCAAAAGATACCACTCGGGGCACTGGAACCATGCCTGGGGCGTCTCTGCAGAGTCACAGGTAAACTCTAATTGTTGAATGTGGGAAAGCAGGATTAGAGTTGGAATTGGGGGAATACTCTGAGGATTTGGGGTAGCTGTAGAAGTATTTCTCTATTTTAACAACCAGTATAGTTGTCTGTACCTGTGCCTATTGGCTAAGTATTGGACCTGCAGAGAAATTTGCTTCAATATGGACAGTTTTATCCAACCCCAACAAGGAAGAGAGTGCCGGCTAATAAAAACTCATTTTAATTACCTGTGACATGTACTATACCAAAGACTCCCTAATGCCAATCTGAGGACTAGCTACATGAGAAACATCCAAATGAATATTTCTCTTTTAAGAAAGGGGATGAGGAGTGAGAGAAAAAACTGTATCTTTGCAAGCTTCTCATTTTGGAAAAACAAAATCACATCAAAAGATTTATTTTTTTCCTATGTTTTCTTCCCTATTTGTGTCTCAGACACACGTTTAGTGTTCTGCATATAACAAAAGGAAGAGTAAAGGACAGAAGCAAACAATATTTCTCCATTCTGATATTAAAAATGTAATTAAGTCAGGTATAGTGGTGCATGCCTGTGATACCAGCAGTCAGGAGGTTAAAAGCAGGCGAATCACCACGAGTTTGAGGCCAACCTGAGCTACATAGTGAGTTCAAAGACAGCCTGAACTATATAGCAAGACCCTGTGTCAAAAAAATACAATTAATATATTATAGACAGCTACGTTAGGTAGAAAAATTATAGTCATCCATACATGACTAGGCCCAGAAGGAAGTCAGTGCAGAAGATTAAAACACATTACAACTGTGGCTGGAGGTACATTTGTCAAAGGCCCGGTCTCGAGATAAAGACAAAATGATCAGGCATACATGCTTCCACAAGGGATAAGCAATAAGTTGAAAATTATACTATATTTGGTATCACCTGGTCCAATAAAGTCTAGATATACATCAGTCACCCAAGTGGGTGACCAGGACCACCCAATCCATCCTTTCCTAAAAAGATTCTTGCTCTTTTCATGAACACTTTCTATGCGACCTGCTTCCCCACTGGATCAATACTGCCTCAGTAGCTATAACTGTAATCTTATTGGTTGCTTATAGTTTTGACCCACACTGTACCCACCTCAAGATTTTGTACCCACCTTATAATTTTGCTCTATAAAACTTTCTCTGTGAAGTGGGGTCCACAGCAGTCCACTTTCAGGTCCCTTCCTGTCTCTCAGGAGCTATCACTCTCAATAAATTTTTCCTACTCCTAACTTTTGTTGTTCCTTAGAATTTATTCTTCAATTTCAGGGAACATGAGCTCAGCACATCTGACATCTAGCAAGTTTGGAATTATATTTTTTCCCATTTCATTTACAATAGTCAGTGTGCACTGATTACATACAGAAGCCCTGTGCTACCAAAATCTCACAATGCTTTCCATTACCCTATCAATTAAGGATTAAATTCTGCTCATTTAACAGATCAGACACCTACAGATGCCCAAGGTTTTTCCTTTAGCAAACTGGAATGATTTCCTTGACGTTGGGACCTTACTCGTGATCTATGACTCATTCTGAAACCTTATTGTCTCCAGGCCAACCTCAGGAAAGACTGGCTTAAGAGAAGGTATGCCACCTAGAAGCTGAACTATTCTGGTTCTTCCTCTCATATAGTACTTTTCCCCTAAAGATCACAGAACAAAGTCAAGAGAAATTAGTGAAGAAGTTGAAGAGAGAGGAGAAAGAAGAAAATTTTCAGAAACTACTTCCAAATGCATGGGGTAGTCTATCAATGGGCACAGAACTGACCTCTCTGTGAATGAATTGGATGTAATCTTTTATACATGAGTCCAAAGAGGCTTTAAATTCCAGCTGTCTGCCTCTGAGAATAACAGCAATTCACTGAAATATTACTTGAGAACAGAGCACACGCTTTCAGGAAACCTATAAGTTGTGTATCTGACCCATCTATTTCTCTTCCAATGCTCTTGAGGAAAGGATTGGGTGAAGAAGTTCTCTGGTCTTCTAAACAACCTGATCCTACTCTACCCACTCCTTTAACCCACTCCCTGGTAGAATTCAGCACCTCCTTCGAAGGATCTCTGAAACATACCACAGATCCTTCTATGTTCAACCAGTTTGTCTCATGGAAAAAGCAACAAGACTCAGTGGAATTTAGGCCACCCCAAGTCACCAGTATGGCCTGATGGATGTGGAAATGGGACCATGCCTTAGGGATGAGGCATGTAACGGTTGGTACACTATCATTACTGGAGCTTGAAAGGGGAAGCTCACATGAAGCCTGTGGTTGACTTCTCAACCCTGCTGGCAGAGATGCATGCCAGTAAGGAAATTACAACCCCTAAGTAAACAACAGGCTGGGAACTCAGCACCAACAACGGAGAGGGGGCAGGGGCAGCTGGCCAGACAGGGCTGGCCAAAAAACAACAAACGAAGCTAAGATCTAAATACTACAAAAATGTTGTATCAATTTAGACTTCCTATGGGGGAGCTTTGAGAATTCAAACTACCAGTCTCAAAGCCCTCAAACTTGTCCTGCTTTAAAGAAAGCAGGACACTTAACCCAATGAGGTGATGACTTACTTACTCATGCCAAAGAGCAAGGAAGCTAAGTCACTAGGTCATTTATTATGCTACAGACCTCCTGGGACACCCCATTTTTTTCTGTACTGTACTAATTTCTCTCTTTAAAAGTCCTTTTAAAATCTTCTACATACAAACTATCTGTGTATTCACAGCTAAGACTTGTGCCTGAATTAAGCTTATTTAGTTCCTTCTGAGAGCCCTTGTTCAAATGTACCATTTCATTTTAACACGTAAAATTCAGTTTCAGAATTAAAACAGAAGAGACAGAGAGGCAAAGGATTCCTTGAGCATCTATTGTATGCCAGGGTTTTTCCATGCCTTAATCCTTAATTCCCTACACACCCCTATACAGGCTGGTATTGTGGACCCATTGTATAGCCTGGAAAGCTGGAGTACAGTCAGTTTTTATAAATAAACCAACCCTCTATGGAGTCTTCTCAGTTTAGAAAAAAAAATTGTTTTAAAGTGTATCTATAAACTTTTTGATTTTTTTTTCTTTTAACGAGCTTGTTGTTATTTGCACATTATTGAAAACATGAACATTTAGGGTAAATAATAAGAGAAAATGACCCTTTATCTCTTTTCCCAATTAACTGTCAACATTTTAGTGTATTTTTCTGCAACCTTTTATTCCAAGTTGTAAATACTATTTCTTTATATATTAAAAATAGTATTAAGCTTTTACTCTAAGTCCAAGCAATAAATCTCCAAGTTGGTTATTTTATAGCTCTGTTTTTATTTAGAGTACAGTAGTAACTTGGTTGACGAATTCAATTCTCTCCATAATTCTGGTTGCAAACTGAAATGGATGAGAACCAGATCAAATTTCCCTATAAGGTCAACATTAAACCTTGAATTTGATTTGGTCCTTAAATTCGGTTTGGGACCAGAATCAGAGAAAGAATCAAGTTCTGAATCAAAGTACCAAACTAAGCAAAATTATTGATCAGTTCCTGGGCAATATTTTTCTTTATTCTTAAATAATAGCTTTACCAAGATATAATACACAATACCAGCTTCTTAAAGTGGGCAATTCAGTGGTTTCTGCAACCATCACCACCATTTAAATCCAAAACATTTTCATCACCCAAAAGCCCAGTACTCATGAGCAGCAGCTCCCCAAAATCTGCAATCACTAATCTCCTTTCTGTCTCTAATTCGTCTGTATTGGATATTACATTTAACCAGATAATACATGGCCTTTGGTAATTGGACTTTTTTCACTTACAACAGTGTTTTCACTGTTCACATATTATAGCACTAGGTATCAATATTTCACTAACTTTAACTGCCAAATGAGATTTTATTATATTCATAGATAGACCATACTTGGGGTTTTTCTTTTTTTTTTTTTCTTTTTTTGTTTTATCTTTAATGTTGAGTACAAAAATACTTATTTAAAAACCTTGTTATATAACTCAGGATTAGTTTACTAGTCAGCATCTTTTTACTAAGATTTAGTGCTAGCTAAAATAAGCTTTGTACTTTCATTTACTTTGATTTAATTTAAAATACAGATACCATGCTTTTTCATTCAGCTGGTTACTTCTTTTAATGTACTCAAAAATGCTGAACACCTATAGAACCAAATTAAGAAGCAAAAACTGCCCTGTAGCTAACAGGATCACGGGCAAGTTTTCAAGTACTGAAGAAAAGAACATACAGAGTACTCCAAATGCATTCCTATTTCCTTCAAAACCACACTCAAATTATTTGAGCATTTTGGTCTTTTAAGAGTTTTACATAATTCACCATGAAAATGTGAAAACAAGTCAGTTTGGCAATCAACATTTCTCCATTGCACCTTACTGACTTTATGCATGTGGCCCACAAATTACTTCAGTTCAAGAGGCTAGGGTAATTCTGTCCCTAAGGCAAATAAGGAGCTTAGCACAAATCTTGAACTCACTAAAAAAAAATTTCATTTTCCTCATTTCCCTCATCAACTTACAAGTAAACAAATTATTAGCCATCAATTATTCAGTCTTCACAACTCCAGACAGTTCAGACTTCCTGTAAGGATTTAAAAACACTTTTCTTCAGAAAACAAATTTCAACTATTACAGAAAGCAAAGATTCACAGGAATCAGTGGATAGTGTAACTGATTCCCAGAAGCAAAGGGAAATTCTTTTTAGGAGGTCTTCCTACAGGAAAATTTTGACTTATTTCTGATGTACCAGGAGTGCCAAGGATTGAAGAAGAGAAGACTGAAGAGGAGACATCAGCCCCTGCCAACACCACTGAAACAGTACCAACTCCAATTTACCAAAGTAGCAGTGGACAGCACATTGCCATTACCCAGGGAGGAGCAACACAGCTGACTGGTAATGCTACCGATGGGGTACAGGGCCTTCAGACATTAACCATGACGAATGCAGCTGCCACCCAGCCGGGTACTACCATCCTGCAATAGGCACAGACCACCGATGGACAGCAGATCTTAGTGCACAGCAACTAAGCTGTCATTCAAGCTGCCCCTGGAGATGTGCAGACAGACATGCCAGATGCACACAGCACCCACCAGCACCACTGCCCCTGGAGTTACTGCATCTTCCCCAGCAATTCCTATACAGCATGCTGAAGAAGCAACTCTAAAGAGAGAAGTTCGTCTAATGAAGAACAGAGAAGCAGCTAAAGAGGGTCGTAGAAAGAAGAAAGAATATGCGAAATGTTTAAAAAACACAGTGGCAGTGCTTGAAAACCAAAACAAGACACCAATTGAAGAGCTAAAATCACTTAAAGACCTTTACTGCCACAAACCACTTCACTTTCTAAAGCCTTACCTTTGAACATATGAGACTTTGAGAGGACATCTTAAATCGAAAACAACAATTATATATTTGGTATAGCTTTCTTGTAGCTATACCTTATTAGATTAAGAAAATCGTCCTTGCCGGGCGTGGTGGCGCACGCCTTTAATCCCAGCACTCGGGAGGCTGAGGTAGGAGGAGCGTTGTGAGTTCGAGGCCGGCTTGGGCTACAACGCGAGCACAAGGCTGGCCTGAGCTACATAGTGCAACCCTGCCTCAAAAAAAAACCAGGGCTGGGAGTTTGGCTCAGTGCCTTAAGCACCTGCCCTGGCAGGCGTGAGATTGTGAGTTCAATCCCCGGTGCTGAAAAAAAAAAAAAAAAAAAAAAAAAAGAAAAGAAAATCGTCCTTTCTAATCTGAATTTCTTAAAAGCTTTTTTTATATAGATAGCTATTGCATTTATCAAATGTACTTTTTATACATCTATTTAAATTAAATTGACTTTATTCTGTTAATGTGGCGTATAATATTGATTGATATCTAAATATCAATCCAACTTTACATTTCTAAAGTAAACACAGTTTGATGGTGTCATTTATTTGTCACTGAATTCAGTTCACTAAGACATTCTGTATCAATGTTTATCCAATCAATTACTTATCATTTTCTTTTATAATATCTATATTGGGTATTAATATCAAGTTTGTACTGGTCTCATGAAGCAAGATGAGAATTACTTACTTTTTTTCTACTCTGGAAGAATTTCTGTGTAAGTGATTTAATCTCTTCCTCAAACATTTGGTACAACTGACTGAGGAAACCATCTAGACATACAGATACATTTATTTGAGTTTTCTGATTTTTGTTCGGTTTGGTTTGGTGTAAACTTTTAAAGAATAGAATCATTTTCTTTAGGCTACAGGATATTCTGTTTCTTCTATGTGGTTTTCACAAGTTCTAATTTTTAAATAATTTACTTATTTATCTAACATTTCAATTTTATTATTATAAAATTATTAGTAAAATTCTCTTTTCTTTTTACTGTTATATCATTTAACCTCCTTTCCATTCCTAATATTGGTTATCTGTTGTGTCTGTTTTTATTGATTCTAACAAGAACTTGTCGATTTTGTTAATCTCTTCAAAGAGTCAGCATTTGGCTTTGGTGTTCCTCGCTACTATATGTTTGCTTTGTATTTCACTAATTTCAAATATTATCCTTATTTTTTTTCTACTTTTTTATGGTTTAATTTCTTCCATTGCTTTTAACCTTAAATATTTATTTCAAGCAAACTGAATGATGTGCACTTTCCTAGATAATCCTTGTACTTGCCAGCCTCTTTGCCTTTGCTCTGATAGTTTCCATTGTCTATAAACCATACTTCCCTTTATCAAAATGATGCCGATTTTTCAAAGCCCTCCTCAAACGCTACTTCCTCCAAGAAGCAGTCCCTGTATTCTCTTATTTTGTAACCCTTCAGTTCCCATAGATCATTTTGCCCTTCTTATTTCATTTTTTTTAGATGGGTTACATACTTCCTTCCATTAGCATCCTAAGACTGAAAGCTCAGTTTAGTGAAAGGTCTACCATGTTTCTGTTAGTAAAGCACCTACTCAGTAAACACTGGTGTCCATGACCCAACTTCAGGAGCTATAGTCACACAATCTAACCCAGTTGAATTGCAAGTATTATCTACTGGCAAATTAGTCAAATATTCAGAGTCAAAAACATCATAAGAAGAATTTTGGCACATAAACAAACAAAAATAATCTTTTGTAAACCTTACTTTTTTCTAAATGACATCCATATGCCATTTTTCTTTTTATCCATCATTTAAAACCCACACCCACCTATCTTGTTTAAGGAAAACAGTCAAATTCACCACCACCACCCTCTTCTAAGGAAAAGTCAAATGCCCCAACCCCATTTAAGGAAAATGATCATATGAAACAAAGTTGTCCCCCTCCTTTTTTTTTTTTAATTTTAAAAAGCAAAACAGAAAAAAGGATAGAAATTATACAGAATTTCAAAAAAATAGTAGGAAATTAACACTAGGTAATATATTGCATATTGTTATCTTAGAAGTAGTTGTTCAGGTTATGAGATCTAGGCATAAAAAAATGATCAAATAATGACAGCACAAAATATACTACTAATCTCTGTTAGTTCATCAAAAAACAAAGCTGTTTTTTTTGTGTTTTTTTTTTCAGATTGAAAGATGAGAAGATGAAATGTACTAAAGGGAAAATAATCTAAAGGATAATTCTGATTATTCATGGGTACTGCACATAAAAGACATTGGGCTTTGCAAGTATGCACAAGTTGCCATACTGTTAAAAAAAAACAAAAGACTTTAGAGCAAGACTTGAAATTCAGGGGAGTTGCAGGCAATGTTCTGGCTGTAGAAACATATTTGGATCTTTATTTGGAGGCCTGATAACACATACATGAACTAGCCTTGATTAGAACACAATGTACAGCTCTGCCCCTTTCCAAAAATATCGAATAGGCAGCTCTAGCTGTCTGAACTGTCTTTACTGTTCAACAATACAAACCTCAATGTAGTTTCTAAAGTCATTGTTGACAGAAAAACCAGTTGAACATATGCGCCATCTGTAGTAAAACCAGATAGAATGGAGAGCACAAGGGTTTAAAGAGAAGCTTATGTTTCCATCTCATCTGCCAACCAATTAGCTCTGAGACCTTAATCAGCCTTCTTATTTTCTCGAAACCATAGCTGTCTCACCTGTGAAATGGGCAAGGTTATGTCTCTTCAAAGATCTGAGGCAAGTGCCTGGCCCCCATATGTAGTAGTGTTCTTGCAGTTAGGGAGTTACTGGTGCTACAGGTGGTGTTTTGCTGTTACTGTTATGTTGCTATTGCTTAGTACCCACAAAAGGAACAGGGACATTTTCTTTTTGTTTGTTTTTGCATTGCTGGAGAACAACACAGGGCCTTGTACATGCTAAGCAAGTTCTCTACCACAGAGCAACGAAGTATGAAGAACACAGTGAATGTTTAAAGTTTTTAAAAAATTTTTACAGCAAAAGACATTGCCATTAATAATCCTCAAAATACTCTTCCTCACTTCAAACATATCCCATTGTTCTTGTCATTTTCTGAAGCAGTTCTGGAAGTCTGCTTTTGTGTGTTTAGTTGTACTGTCATGGCTGTCTCTATGTCCTGAATCAACTTAAAATGTTGACCTGTCCTGGTCATTTTTACTTTAGGGAAGAGCTAGAAATCACGGGTCCAGTGAATAAAGTGAGCCTGCCTTTCTGGTGGATAGCACTTGGCCACAGCATTTACCATATTTTCTGATCACACCTTGTAAAAACACTCACAAAAGAGGACTTCCAAAAAGAGGCAAGAATGATGCGATAAGTGTATTTAAAGCGAGGGGGAGTAGTCTGAGGGAAATTAATGCAATGTGTCCTTTACTGTAATTTTTAAAAATTTTAAAACACACTAATTTTTGATCAACCCTTGAACATACCCAGATAGTCATACTCTTAAGGGCTACAAGTCATCACTATAGCTTGACTAGAAAAAAATGGCTTTGGCATAAATTTCCTATGAATGCAGCATCCTGTGAGAAGAAATAATTTTAATTAAGACTCAAGACAAATCCAAGGATGAATGAAAAAAACCTAAGTAGGGCCTAGAGCCAAAAGAAATATGGCAACCACTTTACAGTATCTTTGATTAAATCACAGTACTCTGGTAATTTCATGAGTGTTACTAGTTGTGTTTCATAGCCTAGGTTTGATGGGAACTTTCATCTTTCCTAGCTGGGTGACCTTGGGAAAGATTCCAAGCAGTAGCTCTTGCGTTTACAATGTTATAGTATACCCCTTCCACACCTTGTGAATCTGAAATATCTTCATATGATCAAGGTATTTCTTAGTAGAAACTTTACTCAATGGAGGTCAGGACCCCGGCCCCAAATAGCAGTCATCTGCCTGGGCACAAAAATAAAGTGCAGTCTTTAGTTTTAGCAACGAAAATCAACCTTCACAACCTGCACTTGAATGAAAGTCAAATTCTTTCATGAATTGCACAAGTATGCTTCAGAAAGTAAGTCAAGCTTAATCTTGTGTTATTAGTGAGTTTCAACTTAAAAAAAAAAAGTCTAATGGAAACAAATGTTACTCACGATGAAATACTCACTGCACACAAATCCTGAGTAGGTCATGTTACTTGAAAGCTAAATACCCACAATCCTCACTTCAGTTACCAGTACAACTGCTGCCTCTTAGTGTCATTATATGCCTGACTTCTTAATTCATTTAGGTTAACAAATTCACCAGATCACATATATTTTTCTGCAACTTTTCTAAAAACTCTTTCATCACTCACATATGTTCCATTTGATAATTTCTGCTGAAAAACAGATAATTTCTGCTGTGAGAGCAGAAAGTTAATTTTCTTGATGAATAAATATTATTTAAAGTATTCAAAAAAAAAGAATTCAACAAATAAGAATAAAGGAACTCCATGCATTTTCTTTTCAGTCTAGGCTGTGAAGTTTGCAGTTCTAAGCAATAATCATCTCAGTAATAATCATTACTCTAGGATTGGTTGTTCTTTGTTTTGCTTTTTTACATTAAAAAAAAAAAAAAAAAAAAAAAACCTGGGGGCCAGGGATATAACTCAGTGGCACAGCACCTGCCTAGCAAGCTCAAGGTCCTGAATTCGATTCTTAGTACTAACACAAAACAAAACACCTAACATTTACCCTGTTCTTTCTTCTGTGATTTTTGGAGTGGCTATATGTATTCTGCTCAGAAAGATGGGAAAAGGCTATGTGAAAACAGAGCTCACAAGAAGAAAATTAAGATTTCATGTTTTAAAATCTTGGTTTTCTACTTGTGAGCTCTATTGGTAATATGTTTTTGAGCTCCTAGATCAAGTTGTGCCTGAAGAAATACCTTGCTTTTTTCCATTTAAGCAAGCCAATAAGTTTCTTTTTGGTTATACTCATTTTGGATTAGACTTTCATTCACTTACAAGCTCTGATAAAAAAAAGTTTCAAGATTATGTGACGAACAGTGTCATTGCTGTAATTCATTTTTTTAAATAAATCATGTCAAGTCCATAACAAAAAAATGTTTAAAACACATTATTTCAAAAGAATTAGCATTAAAGAAAGGAAAGTGAAAAACACAAGCCCATTAACTGCCACTCTTATTGACAGTTCTCTATAAGAACAGAAAAAAAGAACTTAGTAAAGAATCTTTAGACACAAAATGAGGAAAAGGAGAAATATCATGTCTACAAGTACTAATTTTTCCAAGAAATGCACACAATGTTCCACATGCAAACTTGGAACATACCTGCCAGATCAAATCACGATCAAATTTAAAACTTGGAGTTTCCTGCAAGAAGATAAATTACAAATAACTATATCCACTGTGCTTCCATTCACTTTCTTTCAGACCATCTCAGACTGCTGGCTCTAACTGACTGGCACATGTGATGACTGCAAGAGCACTGTTCCCACTTTAAAGTGGCATCTCCTATGCTCACCCCACAGTGACACACTATCACAGCTCTCAAAGTTCAGAGGGGTACATAGAAATCTACTAGATCTACTAGGCTGTGGTTCTCCATAGTGCTTGAAGTCAAGTAAGGTTCCACACATTTCACAATAAACACCTTTCTCCAGTTGATGCAAAGTGTGTATAAAGTATGATCCAAAAATACAATGCATGTTTAAATTGAAAAAAATATATTATGGTAACAGACACATTACCATTAATTAATCTCCCTCAACATACCCTCCCCTACTTCAAAGACACTTATCCAATCATTCTTGACACTTTCTGAAGCAGTTCTGAAAGTTACTCTTACATTAGTAATTTTAGTTGTGTTGTTAAGGCTTCTTAGATATTCCAAATTGATTCAAAATATTTATCTTTCATGGTCATTTTGACTTTGGGGAAGAGCCAGAAATTGTGTGGTATCATATCTGGTGAATAAGGTAAATGAGAATATACCTCAATGCTATTATAGACATTCCTTTCTGTTGGATGACACATAGCAGAAATATTCACTGTATTTTTTATACTATCTCATAAAGGCACCTACAAAAGAGTACTTATTTGCTCCAGAAAGTGGCAAGAATGTGGTTTCTCTTACATGAGAAACCCAAATTACAAATATAGAGCAAAACAAAAGATAGATAATAAGAGGTAGGGAGATACTCTTTCTCAAATGGGAAGGGGACCAAGAGCTAGAGAGAGACAGGAGGAAGGAGAGGGAAAAGAGATGAAAAAATAAATGAAGATACGTTATGTATATATACCAACTCCACACAAGGAATGTAAATGTTGTATACTATTAACATGGACTAATAAAAAAAAAAAAAAAAGTTGCAAGAACAGTATGTTCAAACCAAAGAAGAGTATTTTGAAGGGGATTTAATGACAAAGTGACTTTTACTGTAATTTTTTTTTAATTTAAACATTCACCATATAGTTTGACCAAACTTTCCATGTAGGGATGTTGGGGGTTCAGAAGCTCACCTCCAATTTCTTTAAGAAGTAGGAGACAAGTAGTAATTTGTGAGCCCTAATTCTTGTCATCTGCCTGAAACTACAAGGTTAGTTTACTTTGCAAAAGCTCTTTTAAAGACTTTGCCAGGGCACTAGGTGCCACTTTCCCAAAGCTAAGACACAAGGATCCCAAGTTTCACCCTCTGGATTTAAAGATCACTTTTATTTGGTAGTCAACTCTAGTCTTGTCTAATATGAGTTTCCAACATTCCCTCCAATTTCCAATGCACAAAATTGGATGAGATCACAGTCTCTGTCATGAGTTATACACATGGCCAAGGCGATGACCCTCTACCAGCTGCCTCCGTAACTCAATTTAGGTGTGTCCAGTATACATGTTAATGGAACCCAGATTTCTTTACAGACAAAACATAAGGCAGTGCTTTTATAAATTAACAGGCATCCAAAGAAAAACTAGGCTGTTTCCTCACAAACTGTATTGATTTTCATATGTCCTAAAAATGTGTTCCCGTGCCTACAAAGCAGCATCATTAGCATCCATAATAAAAATATTTTAGGCTTAATTTAATGATAACATGTATACGCGAATTTGCCCTAATAATCATGTTTTTATGCCTCCCAGATAGACAGCCTATGTGAGAGTTTTTATTTCATAATGATTTTATTTTATAATTCAACACTAAAGCTACAAATGGTAAACTTGAATTTAAAATAATTTCTACTCTAAAAAGTCACCAAAACATAACAATTGTCTTTGTACCAAGACATTCAGCAAAAAAACACCACCCTAGAACAGATGTTTAGGTTCTCCAAAGATTTCTAGAACTTATTTTTCCTTTATTTTAAAAACTGGCAACTTGGAAATAGATTGAATATATCTCCTCTTCTCACTTACTACTTGTATTAGAGTTTGGGGAGGTTGGTGGAAGAGGGACTGAACCACTATACGCAAAATAAAAATAGAGTCTTTTATACTAGTGTCTTTTCTTTTCTTTTTTTTTTTTTTTTTTTTTTTT